>OZ020539.1:10627717-10931270 GCA_963971435.1 Lasius platythorax | reverse complement strand
GTCGCTGATAAGGGAGCCGCGATGTCTAGGGATGAGAATGTCTGAGGCGAAGGGATGCGGCAGCAGCGGCAGCTGATGAGCTCGAAGATCGAGTTTTATATAGACGGAAGAAAAAGGCTAAGAGTTTTTGGCATGGATATCTAATCTTCAGGATCTATTCCTCGCGTTCTTTCTGCACCGTCTTTTCCTTCATGTATCGCTCTTCACTGACAGATTATTCGCGGAGATAAAAATTTCGACGTAGCAAAAATATACAGCGAGTATTCTTAAATATTTATTAGACATCCAAAGATGTTGCAATTGATCGACTTTTAAATACGTATTTCTTAATATTTCGTATTTTCGATATTTCATTATGAAAATTTATTTTATATAAAAAATATCTTCTATGATAATGAATGCAAAGATATTAATGTTAGCAAATATTGTTATTGGTCTAAGGAAAAAAAAATCTAGAAAAATAATAAATATGATGTAATATGAAAATGCATTTTAAATACATATTGTGTAATATTCTTATTAAGTTCCTGAGATACTCTTAAACAAATTTAATTATCTCGTCTTGATGTGTTACATACTCGATAAAAAAAATTTTTTTAAAATATAATACATGTCTATTTATATATAGTAGCAAAAATATTAAAAATTACAGCTATTGTTTCTATCTATTGCAAAGTGAAATCCAGCAATCATTGATCAAACTTCAATTTATTTTTCGTTATAATTTAGTTTGCATTACTTTTCGTCAGCATAAGAGATATTTTTCATGATACGTTCGATAAATGCACGTGCAACACGGTTCGTGTAGCTACTCTCTCTCAAAGTACTCCGTAGGAAAAAAAAAAACACATAGCTTACACGTAAACGTGCCGTCTTATATATATCGAAAATGCGTTTATGGTCTGGCAGCGGACCGATAAGAAGCCCCATAAAACGAACGGCGTCCCGTAAGTGTTCGCGGCATAACTTCGGGGTCGTCCGGGCTGTATCTCGCATTTGTCACGTTTATCGACTTCGCGCCGTGTACTCCGCACGGTTTCACCGTGACACAGTTCGACGCACGAACGAATCTTACCGCTTTCCACTACGTTGCGAATCCGGAAGGGCGACACTTTCGAAGTGAAAACTTTTTAAGCCGTATCCAATTCCGGAATACCCGTTGTGCGGCGATATTACGAATCTCTTATACTATCCAAAAATAATAATCCGTCAATAAGAGTTAAATGAAGTAGAACAACATAATTATTTTCTCGAGAATCAGTCATATCTCTACGAAACAAAATTATAAGTGCTAAGGTTCGGAAAAGGCTGTACCTTTCAAAATAAAGTGTTTTTGAATGAACTAAAAAAATAAATACTTGTTTTGTGCACGTATAAGAAATGGAATCAAATAATCTTTTTGAGGAGAAATGTATCTCTCCTTTAACAGAATTTATTAGTATAAAATTATACTTTCGCGAAAATACAGTAAAGATACGGCTTTTTCGAAAAGATCCATTCAGATCTTTATTTTACTGTGGTTATCTGGTTATATCATATTTTGCCCAACTTTAAATGAACATTTAACAATATCCACTAGATGACTTCGCTATGCTGCACTGTCGCTCTTGCGGAAAATTCTCTCCAAACAGCTCTTACTGGCAAATCTCGCGCGAGCTCGAATTGCTAATTCGTTTCGCGTCTTTTTGATTACGATACAAGCTCAGGGAAGCGGAAGGAAATAAAGGAAGAAAAAATTTTTTCTCATCACTCTCTCTCCCTCTCTCTCTCTCTCTCTCTCTCCCTTTGCACTCACGTAGCGTGCCTACCTCCGCGCGGTGAAAGATGGATGGATGAATTCTATCGTTATCGAGTCGCACCCCCGTTTGTGAAACGGTGCAGAGACCTCACCCCGCCCGCAAAATCTCTCGGCCGAACGTGCATATTTCCATTTGACACGCCTCGCCGGGCGCCTGATTTTATTAAAAACCCCCGTAACCCGATTTCGCGCGCTCCCACGGGGAATAAATGTTTCTTCCATACTCACAACTCTCTCTCTCGATTTCTGCAAGATGAGCGCGATCAGTTTCGATGCTCCAGAGATATACACTGGGTCGCAAGATGATTTTCCTCGGCACCTGCAAATTAAATTAAAAAATTAATAATTCTTTTAAAAGATTTTTAGATGTGTATGTATATGTGTTAAGAGAAAAATATGTATAACTAAACAAAATACTAATTTTAAAAAATTTATGAATATTTAAATTATGCTGTCTGTGATCTATCAATTCTAATAGTAAATATATCTGAAATGCATGGATTATTAAAAATAAGTTTTAAATAAAATATTATTTGAAAAACATTATGTATATATTATCTATATATTGTGTGAAAATAATAGATACAAGTATATAGAAAATATTTATTGCAATAACTAGTGTTATTAATTGTAATAATATTTTCAGAGGTTTTGAAAGGAATATTAGAAATTCTTAATTAAATAATATTTGAAACTTATAAATTGGCATTAATTATTTCAAATTTTTTTGCAAATACACGTTTTGTGCGAAATATCAGATTTATATAAATGTTTACATTAATTAATTAAGAATAATATATATTTATTATTTGCGGTTTAGAGAAGACCTGTCCCTCAAATGGCTAAAATTGATATAATCAGGATTTCAAAGGATGTAAAACAAAACTCTGCTAAAACAATAAAACTTTATTAATCATATTGGGTGGCATACAGTTCGTTACTTAACGATACACTTGACCCCCCGTTAACTCAATTAGATGTCTTGATATACGAATATTCTCTGGATGCCGAAAATCTGGAATATACAGCGAGAAGAAGAAGAGATAGAAAAGACGAAAGACGAGCAAGACGGGCCGCGCGACGAAAGAGGAAGGGAGAAAGTCGGCATGGTAAACGAGGTCGAGTGTTGGCAGCGTATAATTTCGATGACAAGCAAAGGGGTGGTTATCTCTCGTTGCCTCTCACCCTCTTGCCACGGACTGCGAGTGGTGAGCCACCCCCGCGTGATTGTATTAATTCAAGCCGTCCCCTTCCGCCCCGACTTCCCATTTACACCTCGCTCTCCCTTCTGTTCTGCCTCTTCCTCGCATCTCGTCCTCCCTCCTCGTTTCCCCCCTTCTCTCTCGTCGTCGTCGTCCCTCCTGAAGCACAACTTCCGGAGACAAACGAAGCGTGTCGGCGTCGCGTATAATGAAGCGCGCTCGTTCGTTTTCTCGGCAGCGCCGTTTTCTTGCCGCCCGTCTTCGCGAAAAGAGATGCCAGTCGGTGCCTAAATCTAAATTTATAACTAACGATCCTGAAATCCATGAATCATAGATAATCGATAATAATCGCGCTAAAAGTTAAATTGAGAAAATTAAAAAAGTTAAGAAACTAAGAGAGAAGAAAATATTTTCAATATTATTATCGTAGAAGCGTGGGGAGACAACATACAAATTTAATTGTAGTATAACATCGAATTAATTATCACGTTACAAGATAATTAATTATTAAATCTTACCGAGAATTAGGCTTTAAAAGATGATAAAAAACAGAGAATTTTTTTTTACTAAAAAATAGAAATTTCTTTACCCTACGTGAACCGATATTTGTGTGCAAAGATACATGAGGTTCGCTTGCCATTAAACACGAGAGAACTGGTATCGACACAGCTGACGGGACACGTGACATCTATTGTCATCGGCGCAATATGCGTTATCTCGCCAGTGAGAGTGGATATCGTTCCGCGATGAAGGTCGAAAAGGGGCAAAGGAAGAGTTACAGTAGAAAGATGATCGTTGGTGCGAAGTGTTCGAAAAGGCTCGGAGTGGATGATCGTCGCTCGTGGAAAATCGAAGTGGAAGAGGTAGGTAGGATAGGAAAGGGGTACCAAGCCGTTTAACGATATTTCACGGGGTTCTCGTCGCTCGTAAGGGTTTCCTACGCGGCGCACGGTATTACCGGAGGCAGTCTTGCAGACTCGAGATAAGGGAAGCCCCCGGTTCCCCGTTTCCGATAGCGAGAAACGGCGGCAACTAAGGCGCTCGCACCTCCACCTTAGAGCCTCGCATACGAGAGGGTGGTAGATCCTCGGCGGAAGGAAAGCCGCGAGCAAACCCCTTCTGGTTGCTACGCAGAGTATCCCCTCTCCCCCCCTTTCCCTCTCCCACCGCCCCCTCCCCCTTTTGGCCGCCATGAACTCGGTTAATATCTGCTTATCCTGTCTTATCCATCCGTCTCCTTCGACCGTTTCGCTTCCTACGCGGCTTCCTTCTGCTCGTCATGTTAGTTCCTGCGAAGTCTCACAAACTTGCCGACGTCGACGTCGTCGCGGAATAATCTATGAACACGAATACGCGCGTATGTGCCTTCGAAGGCACATGTGCAAGTAGTTGGCTCTATTTACACACACTCTATTCGTTACACACAACCAAGAACGATCTTTAAAGAAAGAGAAGAGAACGCACGCGCAATGATATCGTTTGGTTCCGTTTATAAATATTTAGAAAATTAAATTTTCCAAAATAAAATAGCTAAATTATATTAGTCAACTAAATTAGTCTGAAATTGCACAAGAAAAAGTACTATGTCTTGAGATTTGTTCTTTTTCTATCTACTGTAATTTTTCTTTTTCTATTGTTAATTTGTAAAAATATCTTGTTATGTAACAAAGGAAAGTATATTACATTAATTGTTATTTTTCTTCAATTCCGAGACAGATGGAGAACTGATTGAGATAGTGCACGAATTTTCAAGATACATCGGAAATACTTTATTTTTATTTTTATAGTAAAATAATAAAATTTTTAATACCCTTCCATATAAAAATGTCTGCTTCCTCACTTCTGATAACGATAAGATTTTAGAATAATTATTTACTTTTGCAGAAAATATACTTTCCCCGCTAACAGAACGGAGAACTCGGAATGAGACGTTCAATAGCGGCTCTCCCTCTTTAGCAATTAGCGGCTGTTTAAGTGCACGTGCGCTCATGCGGTCGGTTAATCTCCGTACGCACAGGGATAGCTTTCTTTCGTTCTCCAATTAGAAAGAAAAAATCTCAGTGACAGTGTGTCTCTCGATTGGTCGGTCGTTACTTATTTATGAAAGGGACACGCACGTGTTCGTCCAATTTTGCCTCGATATTTCCACGTGCTTTCACGTGCTCTCGCGACCGCTTTCGCACATGTTCCAACAGGTGTAACAGTTTATGCAAATATATATGCAAAGTATTACCAGATAGTGTCTTAATCTCTGTTTGCATTTCCGAAACTAAATTCATAGCAAAAATTTCATAGTTCTGTATATCTTTATCTCACTCTTGTATATTATTAATTATTATACGATTAAATACACGATTAAAAATATATGTATATATACATATACCTTGACGACATTATTAAATAATGTGTGCAATTTATATTGTAAGATTAATCAATATATACCCGCCTGCAATTTTTACATGTATCGTGAAATTATAAATCTCGGCATAAATTTTTTCTCGATAATTTTGAGTTTTTTTCGTGAGCGTTGCGGCGTCCTTGGCGACTCATCGATATAATTATTAAACGGGACATTTTCTGCGGGGCTGGCCGTCGAGCACGAGGGAAGTCGACGACGGGTTCGGTAGAGACCCCCACACCCCACACCCGGTGTATCCTCCGGTAATGAACGCAGCCACCTTGAACTGGCAAACGGATGAGCGGCCAGGCGGAGGCAGTCTGTAAGGGCGAATCTGAGAGAGAAAGAGAGGACGGCCCCCGAAGTGCGACGGGGGATACGGTAGGTTAAGACGTGGGGGACAACGGGGACGCGGCGGTAGCCACTAAAAGGGGTTGTGTCCTCTATGTGATGAAAGCACCCTTCCGTGTCCCGCTGTATAGAGGCTCTCTCTTCGCGCCGTCGCCACCACCACCGTCGCCGCCGCCACCTCTGCTTTGGTTCCTTCTCCCATGGATAGAGAGAGAAAGAGCGAAGGTACCCATTTCTCTCTTTCTCTCTCTCTCTCCCTCTCTCTCCCCCCTCTCTCTCTCTCTCTCTCTCTCTCTCTCTCTCTCTCTCTCTCTCTCTCTCTCTCTCTCTCTCTCTCTCTCTCTCTCTCTCTCTCTCTCTCTCTCTCTCTCTCTCTCTCTCTCTCTCTCTCTCTCTCTCTCTCTCTCTCTCTCTCTCTCTCTCTCTCTCTCTCTCTCTCTCTCTCTCTCTCTCTCTCTCTCTCTCTCTCTCTCTCTCTTTCCCTCTCTCTTTCCCTCTCTCTCTCTCTCTCTCTCTCTCTCTCTCTCTCTCTCTCTCTCTCTCTCGCCATTTGCGCAACGTCGTCCCCCTGGCCTTCGCGTGTACCCACACAATTGTGCATTCGCCGTGTCGATACGTGTCTGTCAGTTTCCACGTGTGTCTCCCTCTTTATCATTGCGTCCCTCACGTGTGTGTATGTGTATGTGTGATAAGCCCAGTAGCAGCCATTGACGCCTCGGTGATCTGACGCGATTATACGTGGCGCGCTTCTCTCCTCTTTTGCCGTATATTCCCTCTTTTCTCTCTCTTTTTTCCCGCTTTCCTCGCTTTTTGTCCTTCACGCCTTTTTCGCGGTTTTTCCAACCGCCTCACCGTCGCCGGCGCCGCAGCTGCCGTGATTAGGCTGAATCGCGCGTAAACGGTGGCGGCTTTACAACCGTGGCCGAAGACAAAAGTAAAAAAGAAGAGAAAAACGCTACGAGGCGAGCACCGGCGATATTTTCATCAGACTGCAGATTACGAACAGAGACTAGATTAAGATAACCTCGTCGTCGTTGTGACTTAGTCTCTGAAAAAAATAAAAGGATTCATCTCATTATTCTCTCCATGTTTAAATATATATATATATATATATATATATATATATATATGTGTGTGTGTGTGTGTGTGTGTGTATCCATAGTCAAAGCTTCAGATGAGCTAGAAAGCGTTTGTAAAAGAATTTTATTTCTAAGTTTTTCAAAAATTCGTCTTAAAAAAATCATTCTCAAATAACAATTGCTTGCCACTTACCTATACTTATAATGTCAAACTTGCTTTTACATGAATTCAAACTTTTCTTAAATTTCAATTATGAATACACCGTTTTAATTTATTATAAAAAATTATGATTATAAATTTTTAATGTTTTAAATTACAATGATACTTTTCGTGCGCGTACCCGTATATAAAAAACTCCACGATTAAGATGAGATCAGTCGTGACGGCGCAAATCGCCGCGATAAAAGCGACGGAAAACATGGAGACACCTAAAATCAGTCTCCATTTGAACTTTCCGAAATCGTCATAATGTACGAGAATGTATAAAGTAACCGGGATTAATGTGGCCAAAGTGGATATGCATATCGCGCCGACTAAGCCGGTAAACAAATCAAGCTTCGGAATCGCCGCTGCCAGTATACCTACAAAATATAAAAATCTCGCTGTATTTCAAAGAAAGGATATTAACAGTAGAATTGTATTGATTAGTATAATTAAAGCGAATTGAAGCAGTAACATAGCGAATATCGTCGATAGTATGATCATAGCTTCCAAAGTATGATCCGATCGAATAAGACTTGGACAAAACTGAGTATCTATATCAAATTCCGCGAAAGTGGATTCCTGAACTTTAGTAATATCTGGGTCCCGAGAAGCGGACCGTAATCATGAACGGATTGATCGATTCCGCCAAGTTGGTCGCTCCAGCACAAAGGGAGATGCAATCTACCGCGGTCCATTGAATTTGGTCGAGTTTACATTGAAGATATGAGAGAGCGAAAGGAAATATAAAGAGGAATTGTCGTTTACACGTGACGACTGTGATGCCGAAACGAATAATAAGGTCCCAAAGAAATGGTGTTCCTTTGCAGGTACCATCCTCGATGGCTGGTATAGCGTAACCGTATTTCAGAATCGTGATGGGCATGTAACATTGCAGCCCATACGTGAAATATATTGCCAACGCTTGCATTATCAATGCCGCGAACGTCGGTCTAAAAGAAATCGATAGAACATAAATATATATTAATAATAATAATAACAATAACATTTCATTTTAAGTAATAAAATGCATATATATATAATATATATATATATATATATAACATTAGAAATAATTATAAATTAAAAATAATAAACAATTGCATACCAAAAGATGAGGTAGCGGCAAAAATATGCTGCTTCTAAACTCAAGTAAGGAGAAATTACTTAAATAAGGAGAATTTAGAAAAACAGAAATTACAAAAAATATAAAAATATACAATATAAATAAATAAAATACTATAAAGAAATAGCAGCAGTTCAAAAAATAGAAAAAAATATAAAGAGAGAGAAATCTACATAATTAATATAAAAAGTATATTTAAACAGTGGGCTTAGATTTGCAGTCGTATTCTTTAATAGATTTATGGTTACTTCCTATGTGAAAAATTTAATTGAATAATCTCTCTTTAATTTCCAAGTTTCTAATTTTCGATATTAAATAGATTTTTCTATGTCGAGAGAGAATATAGATTCCGCTAGAGCAAAATCAAATCAAATGACATTTTGTCAAAATAACTTAATGTATTAATCATATGCGTTATAAAAAATGACGAAAATTTCTCTCGTATTTGCTCACAATATTTGTGTAGTTAATTTAATTGTATTACCCATCATGCTCATGATTACGGATAAAATTGCCGAGCGCATCGGGTCCCCACTTTAAATAACCAATAGATCCAACGAAAATGTGTATCAAAACCAAAAATCCCATGCCCCAATTTAATATTCCACATAATTTAGCGTAATTCCAGGGCTTTTTCATGCTATGTTCCATCGCCAATATCTAAAGGCGAAGATCGTATTTACTATCCTCACAGATGCAATCATTAAGAACAAAACTGTATGATTCTGATTACATACAGAGATAAATCTAATTTTAATTCCAAAAAACTAATTTTATGCTTTAAAATTAAAGACTTACCACGCCTGGTGAACACATACTAAAGAAAACTACGCCAATAAATTTCGGGAAAACTACGCCAATAAATTTCGGATATACATTTATGTTCGGTCCGATCGTAGTCCATGCATCGCCAATTCCGTCTTTTAATGCGTAAACGATTCCAATACCTCCAGCGGAGAGAAGTAAGACATTTCCGGCAATAGAAATTGGCGCGATGTCCGCCAGATTTTTCACCATATTCATTACAAAAAGAAGAGGTAATAGCATGAGTGCGTAGTAACTCTGACCGATGATTTTTTCACTGTCTACGCATTCTTGAATTGTACCGGCAATGAACACGACGTAAACCGAGCCGATTCCGATGTAACACATTAACATCGTCGCATCGACGATGAGTCTGCAAATGAATAAAAATTCAAGAAGGCCTTTCTCTCTTTAAGAAATCTTTGTCTTAAAAAGTTTTAATATGCTTAGCATATTATGTATAATTATTCCCTTATGTATACTCGACATACTAACAATTATATTTTACAAATATTTTTTACAATTGCATCTGTGATCACATTTAGATTCATTAAACGTAAGATATCAAGTTAATATCGCATAATATGCGTTTTGTTATGCCGCAAGGATATCCGGAGTGAAATAACGCGATTATACTGAAATTACGAACGTTGCAGCGCGCGCGGAGAGCCACGGTTCTCGCGCACCCGTGGTTAAAGTGGCGACTACCACCTCTTCATACACCAAGACGGGTTTTCTCAGACGGGTGCACATCAGATGGTGGATTCTAACGAGCAACTGAAGGGACCCGGTTATCAGCAGTCCCATAAGCGCCGTGCCAACAATCCCGATAAAGAGCCCGACGCAGGCGAACGCGTTCGGCATGGCAAACAGACCCGTTCCGGCCGCGCTTTTTATTAGATTTGCCAAAGTATTAAAGTCTCTATAAAGAAATAACAAATAAGGTACGTAATATTCTCGCAACTTCTCGTAACACAACTGAAATAGTATAAAACGGTAGATAATACGAAGAAAGAATTAAGAAAAATGATTGCCCGATTAGCAAATTACGTTATGCAACATCTTCTTCAAAAGTAATATTAGTAAAAATTAAAATTAGACAAACGACTTGACGAGAATAAACATACGATACTGGTTTGTAAGTGACGCGATGCAAGTGGGGATCATAGACTTCATTATTAGTGGATTCACTAGGTTGTTCTTCAGCCACTTGTTTATCCCTAATTGTAAGTTAAAGAAAACTCATGATAAAATCAATTCAAGTATTTGGAATGCAATTACAATTAAACATTTCATTTTTTACTCATATATATATATATATATATATAATTGTGTGAATTTGTGATAGTATATTTCCATCGCAAGATATAAGTATAATTTTTATCACAAATTATATCTTGCATTTACTTGCATATGAGTAATTCCACGTCAAATCGGACAAAAATTGACCTTTTTTGACTTCGTATTTTTTAAATCGAACGAAACTTTTTTCACGTGAAATATACATAAAATAAGGAGATACGTATTTTTGTATTTGTTCGAAATATTTTTTTTGCAGAAGTTATAAACAACAAAATTTTCGAGAAAAATGAAGAAGTTGTCAATTTTAAAAATTAATATCCCTGGTTATATTTGTCGTAGAGAAATTTTTAAAAATGCATTTTAAAGCTAAGGAGACAATCTTTTTTATAAAAATAGTTTAAGTTACAAGAAGTTACTAATTACAATTGTTATAAATAATTGAAATGTTTAATAATTTTTTTCACCAAAAAGTACATTTTTTAAAATTTTTGAAATAATGCTATTTCATTCCCCATTTTATTCTGAAAGTGTACATATTTTTTATTTTATGGAGAATCGATAGATTCTATTTTTTATATATTTTTAATGAATGAGGCGCCACGCCGTGCTCGCATCACTGGCTCGACCAAGTAGTATGCTACGCGCCAAGGCGCGCCGAGCCATAGCGCGTGCATACTACTTGGTCGAGCCAGTGACGCGAGCACGGCGCGGCGCCTCATTCATTAAAAATATATAAAAAATAGAATCTAACGATTCTCCATAAAATAAAAAATATGTACACTTTCAGAATAAAATGAAAAATGAAATAGCATTATTTCAAAAATTTTAAAAAGTGTACTTTTTGGTGAAAAAAATTATTAAACATTTCATTTATTTATAACAATTGTAATTAGTAACTTCTTGTAACTTAACCTATTTTTATAAAAAAGGTTGTCTCCTTAGCTTTAAAATGCATTTTCGAAAATTTCTCTACGACAAATATAACCAGAGATATTAATTTTTAAAATTGACAACTTCTTCATTTTTCCCGAAAATTTTGTTGTTTATAACTTCTGCAAAAAAAATATTTCGAACAAATACAAAAATACGTATCTCCTTATTTTATGTATATTTCACGTGAAAAAAGTTTCGATTGATTTAAAAAATATGAGATCATTTCTTGACGTGGAATTGTCTATATGTAAATCAGATATATTTTTGTTCCCTTAAATTAAAATAATTTCCTTTAAATTAAATTTCCTAACCGTACTAATATAATAGGTTAAAGGTTAAAATAAAGTGACGTTACGAATCCTTCAAATACAATTCAAATCAATAATAATCCAACACAACTACACTTCAAACTTTTTAAAATTTGCCTTGACTCATTGATTCTACAAATCAGACCAATATACACGCTTACTTACATCTCCATCTGTCAACCTGCACGAAAATGAACTATTTTCCGCAGAAATACGCTCGCTTTCAACACGACTCCGCTTGATTGCGCGTTAATCGTCGCGATCGAATTGCGACGTAACCCAAGGAAAGAGAATCTCTCTCCCTTTCGTCGCTCGAGTTTGCGGGCACGTCGACTCCGTGACAGTCGTCGTTTCTCACGGCTGATTACGGCCGATTAGCCGACATTAGCATGGATTTCTCGCGCAACTAATTTTCACGGGAGAAGCGTGCGGGGGAACGCGAGCGGAGATAGACGTAGCCGAGTATTGTGATCCTCTCGCTCGGCTGGACCAAGCTGACCGACTTAGAGCACGCCCGAACGCAAGCTCAGTTACGCTGAGCTTTTCCCCGAGGGATTTAACGCCCCGCGGATCCTCACAGATTGGATAAAGGGGATCATGGACGACGTCCGCCGTTCGTGGGCTTTAACCGTGAATCTCGCGGTTAAGGCCAACGACAAACCGCTTTTTTTTTCTTTGCCTCTGTGTGAGACAAAACTCCTTATGTCAGCAGCGTTCCGGCAAATCCTCTCCCGAATAGTTCTTTCCGTTGATGTCTTCAGATCGATCTCGTCGTAGGGATGTATATAGAACGGGATTCGTTGAGCAAGTTTTTTTTATTTTAAATCTAAAATATATGTTTAATGAAATTTTTCATAAATATGCTTAAATTAAATATTACTCTCGTTTTAAATTTAAAAAAATTATATATATATATATTCTTTTTAAATTTAAGAGGAGAGTAATATTTTAATTTAAGCATATTTATGAAAAATTTCATTAATTATATATTTTAAATTTAAGATAAATAAACTTGCCCAACGAATCCCGTTCTATATACACGCGGTTTCTCTATTTAAAAAAATGTGCACACACTTGTATTTTTCATAATGATATTGTACATACATCTCTCCCGATACGTGTGTGTAATATTTGCCTTATTATAAAATAAATGGAGAAATAAGAATCTATTTTTTTACGTGTATAATTTAAATCTTACTAAAAGTAGATTACGTCGAAACCGTTCCAAGTTAAAAAAAGAAAGCAATTCCTGAAGAGGTGAATAGATCGTCTCCAACACACGTTGACGAGACGGGTACCGACTTATTACCGGGGTACGGCAGAGAGACGCCAAAGGTAGAGAAAACGTAAAAAGGGACGATAATATCGGGGACGTCCCGCGGTTCTCGACTGTGACTAAATCCGCGGTGCCCATGCAGTGTTTACACTCGAGATGATGCCTCCTAATGCTAATACGTCACCCGGGCGCGACGCGACGCAGAGAGCGCGTCGTAGCCCCCGGGTCTCTCTCTCCCAGTTTCTTAATGCTCAATCGCAATCCAATGAAAAGTGTATGAATAGCAAGCGATTATCAAGTCGAACGGGCGCCCTCAATGTGTCCGTCGAGGCGTCCGCGGTAACCCCGCTGCGTTAACCGACGTCGAAGCCGAGCCAAATGGTACGAATCGCCTCTTCTGTCTCCCTCACGGACCCTCCCTCCCTGCCCTTTCACGTCCCGGTTCTTCTCCTTTTTTTTTTTTCCCTCCGCTCCGAATCAGAGACCGGTTAGCGCGGCGACCGCGTTAGCTCCCCGTAGAATAAATTTGGAAACGCGGCGCAGCACGTGGCTGAATATCGCTGGGCGCAATCGTTGTTATTAATCGAGTCAAAGGGCAACTGCCGCGCTAATTAGCCGCGGCAATAAACGGCACCGACTGTAATGATAACCGAGGAAGATCGCATGAAACTAGGAGTGCACTTCGAACATTTTTTAAAATACTTCTGTTTATACATACATATATACATATATAATATACATATAATTTTATATATATACGAGGACTATATTATATATAATAATAAACGTGACGACGCAATATTTCCGAATAATAAAATTAATCAGTTCAAAATATTACAATATGATGCTTTGTAGCTGCTACACATGAAACAAACTATGGAAATCGCGTCGAACGATATCGCGTTATTTCGTTAATTATAATTGTTCGATTATAATTTCATATCGGCGGGAGGAAGGCTGGAACGGTGCCGGGGGGCAACGGCAGATTCCTCCCTTGTAGTGATAATTAGCCGCCAATGGTTTTCCATGGAATATCGATAATCGTGCGTACCGCTAACGACTGCGATTTCCAGCGGCAAAAGAGATACATATCGGCAGAAGAGGAGGAACAATTGGACAGATCTAACGTGTCTGACGCGCTTTTTCCGCATCGCCGACGATGCGCAAAAAACCTTTTTGCTAACGTATCGCCGAAAATGTGCCGTTATTTATCGGGATATCGCTGCTCGATTCGCCGCTGTCGATACGGAACTGAAACGGCGAAGCGGAAGCGGAAGCGTTTCATGTGGCAGGGCAGCTCACGGGCTTGTTGCGCGATTCGAAAAATCATTCGAGAATCTTGCTGCTGACGTTTTTGCATTTTGTTCAGCCCCGCAGGCTGTGTATGTGTGTGTGTGTTTACGCGTGCACGCGCGTGCATCAACTACGAAGAGAGTGAATCTCGGCTACTGCCCGCTGCAGCCGCCGATGGCATTCCACCGACCGATTTTGTTTGCCGACACGCTCGCGTTCACCGCGCACTGAAGGATCGTTTTTCGAAGTCACTGACTCGCGTCGTATCCCCCGGACCCGGTCGAGAGGGCCCGGTCTCCTCCTGTGCCTCGAGATGCTGCACGTGCCGCAATGAAATATCGCGCGTCAAAAATGCATCACTGACCGGCGCTGATATATTCACTGACAAAGTATAGATTCGTAATAATTATTTTTTTTATTATAGACGCTGGTCTATAACTGAAAATTCAAAATAAAAATGTATATCCATATGTATATATGTATATACATGTATATATTAGAGATTAGACGCTCTGTATGAGATTGTATCACAATGTTATTTCAAATTTTTGTGAAAATGCTCTTTTTTAAAAGCGGATGGATATCGAGGTCTGAGAAATTTATTTCAAAACCGACGTTTGCAATAAAAACTAGAAAAATATGCTAAAAATCATATGAAAATAAAACAAAAATGAAACAGATTTAGAAACGTACAAACATATAGAATAATGTAATATGTATAATGAAATCTTCATCTATGAAAAATTAGTTCAATACAAAACTCTTCATTTATTTTCTCGTTTCTGCTAATGTAAATTAAACGGTCGATATTTAATAAAATTTCCCCCCTTCTTCTCTTAAACTAGTTTTATGCAAGCTTGTTAGCACAAATACGGTCAATCGGGATATAAAGAAATGAGTGTTGCGCAAAGACGAAACAAAAAATTGATGCAGTGTTTAACACGTGCGAGAGAGCTATATAGAGATCGCGTCAGATGTTCCGGTTCCGATTCTTCTGTTGAACGCGGGCCGTTTCAAAGTCGGACCGATCGAGGACACCCATCGGGCTCACATTCCGGAATAATTTAATGACTGCACATTCTCCGACTCCCCGGCATTGCTCTTGCCTTGTCGCCGCGGGCCGATGCTGGTTAAACGCTTCACAATTAAACGCGCAATCTCGGGGCATCGATGAGCACCGAGGTAACTACCAGAGGAAAGCTCTAGCGACGATTTCGCCATCAAACTCTTTAATATGTTTAAAATGAGCCGCTAAGGTGCAAATGATATGTCATTTGCATTCTCATTAGTAGACGCGTTCGAATTTTTCGCGTAATAAGATCGCCGTATTAACAATGACGTGCATTTTGGTGTGAAAATTATTGAAAATCTAGAAGACAAAAGAAAGAGAAAGAGAGAGAGAGAAAAAATTAAAAGATAATCAAAGATATTGATTGAGTGACTTAAGGATATCGGAATAAAAGAAAATACCAAATCTCTTATATATAAAAACTAAAAAATTGTAATTTTCTTAAACGCATTTGATTTAATACGTCATTTTTAAGAAAGAAATCTGTACCTGGACATAAATCTTTCGACGCATATAAGATAAAAGGGTAATACGGATAATTACATAATTATTCTTTGAAGCATCACCGACAAAGGATAAAATTTTTAGAAAATTAGTATATAACTATATTTTATTTTTAATTTATCTTAATATAAATTTCTAAACTAAATGTAAAAGAGGTGAGATTAGCAGTCACATTTTCGTTTTCATTACATAGATCCGAGCACTCGTCGCGTAATGCCATTCGGCGCGTTTTCGCGCGGCGATGACGCGTGCTTTTCGGGCGCGCGAAGCGCGTTTTAGGAGAACGCGTGATTTTAAACGGTGTGGTGTGTTGAAAACGCGTGTATGGAAAAACGGGAAAAAAAAAAAAATGGAAAACGCAAAGGGAGCGGAAGGTGGCATCGCGCGCGCAAACGGCGGGCAACGAGGGCGGGGAAAGACCCGTCGGGCGGCGTTGGAATCACAAGAGTGTGAAAATGTTTTGCAATTTCGAAATCAGGCGTGTGCCTGCTGGTTTGCGCCAAAGCGCGTTACCGGAAACCGCCAACCGGTGGGCTGCGGACAGCACATTTTGGCGTCCGCCGCAAAAGCGGATTGCGGTTCCGCTGGGTAACACGCATTAAAAACGCTCGACGCACACGCGCGAGCCCGAATGCGGACGTGATGCGTCCTTCCTCGTTGCTTTTTTTCTCTCTTCATCCCGCAAACGAATAAATCTATCTATGTTTCTCTCATCTGTTTTTCTCTTTCTCTTTCTCTGTCGCTCTATCGCGTCGTTCACCCTTCTCTCTCTTTCGGACTGTTATATACTCCAGCTTGCGTTTGCGCACAATCTACTGGAAAAAAAACAATACGGATTAACGTAACGGTATTGTAGAAAATATTCGGTTTTACGTTAAAGTTAGCAAAGACATTTTCGATTGCACATACTAGAGAGCGAGTCAATATTATAATTGCACATTCTAAACTTGTGAAGAAGTGAAGAGATACAAGAATCATATTTTAAAAACAGAATTAAGTTCAAAATAATGTTTCATTTTTGTATTAAGCGCTTAAGATGGAATTGGTCCATCCAATGTTTCTCTTAAGTCGTGGGCGACATTACTATAAATATGTATGTACTTAAATATCTATTTGTATTTTAAATGAATTCTTTCATGATATTAGTTATATACTCTCAAAATATGTTTTTTAAGATGAAATATTATACGTCAAGTTTTGAAGTTAATAGCTTGTATTGAAATAATATTTGTAACTAATCTTTAATAACATTAGTAACAAATTACCACTATTATTGAGAAATTTTTAAAAAATCGCACTTTTTTCATATTTAAATTTCTTACGTTTTCAGATATTTTTATCATAGAAAAGCATTATCAATTTGCTATTAATAATATTTAAATATTTCGACAGGTTACGCGCTGATTCGCAGAGTTACAATAATGAACGACAGACAAAAGTGGGTTTCATTTAATATCTCGTGCGAGAAGGTAAGAATAGCCGAGAGAGAGAGAGAGAGAGAGAGAGAGCTCTTTTCTCTTCCTGTAGACATATATGCAACTCTTCTTCTCAGTCGTACACATATATGCAGATACTCGTGAAACGAGCCGTAACAAAGATCTCGAGAGAGTTGTCGGCGAGTTCAAAGTATCATCCCTTCGCGTGAGATGGTCGTCAAAGGGACACGCGCGTGTCTGCTCCCCCGATTTTCACTCGGTTGCTTATCGCCATCTCGTACATATTTGCGTACATCATTTCCATCCTTCGACCAGTTAATAATACGTAATATCTTTACAGTTTCTCTCTCAATTTCAATCATCCTTCTCGACACTGCTTGTAATAATAAGTAGAAAAATGTTCATAGAATTACGATACAATTACGTACGAATTACGTACAATTACGATATTCTTTATTATGTAGAATTTTTCCGCAACTAAAAAATATACATTCAATTATAGTTTTAGTTGATTGGAATTGATCAAATTAACATAATTACCTTTATATTTAAGACAGTCATTAAAGACAGTCTCATCTATGCAGTCATTTAAATTTTAATTATTTTGTCAAATATTTTACATTTAATGTTACTCAACTTTATCTTGATTTTGAACATTCTATTTTTATTTACTGTTATCACATTATCCTAGACATGCATGTGTTATAACAGTTAAAACTTTGTAGTAACTTGTCAAAAAATAAAATTTTCGATACATAAATCTTGTCATCGACTTAGCATCAGTGTTGTTAAAAAGACGTAATAATGTAATCAACATTAATCGAACGTAACATCTGTCGTTGAAAATATTTATAACGTATCCCCGATATTTGCAACAATGCTCCCGTGCGGTTTCAGACGGTGAAACCGAATGAAAGATATCGCGAGAGAAATCGCGAAACGCGGAACAATAAAAAGAAAATAGAAGAAAAAGAAGCGATACAGAGCGCGCCTTCGAGACGGGGTGTCTCGCGCGTGTTTCCGCGATGACGCGACGGGGGGCACGTGGTCCACGACGGGGGCGCCGTTTCTAGAGCCTGTAATTTGAAATCTTCACAGGGAAGTTAGCCGGACCCCGCTACGCTACGTGCTATCGAAAAGGGGAGAGAGAGAGAGAGAGAAATAAGAGGCGAAAGAACTATTACTGAGGCACCCCTCCTCTGGCCGCAGAGCACCTCCCTCCATATTCTCGCGCGACAATGCAGCAAACTCCCGAGAAATTCACCCTGCAATCACCGGCGAAGTCAAACGTTCTCAGGAAGCGACAATGCCGGGGGGCGTTGTCGACGCGTTGGCACGACAATGAGGTCATTACAAAACGCGGGGCACCGCGATTTCTCGCAAGGTAGCACCAACCAACACACCTTCCCACATCGGGGGTAAGCACTTAACGTGTCTCACACGTCGCTCCACTTGGACGGCTTTCGTCATTTCGGGAGATGCTTAACAGGCGTTTCGCGTGAATCTGCATGCGCATGAATCTGCTACGAATAAATGAAATTTAAAGGGGAGTGGATTACAGAGCAAGAGAATGTCAAAACGCCACTTTATCAAGATATAAGTTGCTTTAATCTTTTAACGTTGGTAAGACTCACATTACGCGTAAAAATAAAAATATAGATATGACTTATCATATTAAATGTCTTTTCTTATAGGTAGTGATGGGCATATTTCAAACGCATAGACTTTTGAAAATAATCACTTGATAATAATCACTTAATAAGTCCAAATAAAATGTTATATAAAATTTGTTATAGAAAATATATAGAAAATATTTAATTGAAATGCATTAATTTATCAATTAAAATAATAATTTTAAAAGAATTGATTAAAATCTCTAATAAAATATATACATTTGAAAGTATTTATGATCAGTAAAAATTAACTAACTATACACTTCACTGTATATATATATTATATATATAAAAGAAATTTAATAGTGTTTTTTAGTGATATAAACACAAAAAAATATATAGACAATTATAATTGTCGCGTTAAAAATTTGTGTATTTTACTTTCAATCATGCTTTAAAACTTATTCTGTTTCTTCTTTTTTTGACAGGCAAATATTAGCTCTGAAAAATGACAGTTAAACTAGAAGCTTCAAAAAGAAATTAAGCAACATCGGTAAAATATATCTATATAAATAAATCTTTCGATTCTGCCTATCGATCACAGGAAAAGTGACATTAAGGGGTTAATATGTGCAGGAAGGCTGCTGCATATAGCGGCGTTTAATAAATTTTACCGGGTCGGCGATTTATTTTCGGCGCGGATACCGGAACGCGCGTCGAATCGATCGCGGCAACAAATACGCGCAGCGGCGGTAGTCATGTAGTAAAGCTCGTTATCGCATTATCTCGGGCACCGGTGGCCCCCACAGGGACGAGAGAAGGAAAGAGGAGGGGAGGGAACAGGACCTATTCTATGGGGAACTCGCATTTCACGCGGGGGTCCACCGCGCCGTCCGATCGGCTCCATTATGCCACGCGGAGCATATCGCTCCGTGTATCTACGTGCTCCGCTCTGCACGGACGGCGCCGATAACATTGACGTTGCGATAATTTTGTAATATCGTCCGACGTGTATACGTATTTATATCTGCACGCGTATAGATGCAGCACGCATGGGCGAGATGCGAGCAGGATGTCGAACCGAACCTTATCAAATTTTCGGAATCGCGGTGAACCCGAAAAAAAAATACAATAATGGACAAGGAGCATTTTGCCTCCTGTAACTACAAGCTTGAAGCATAATGTAAACAATGATGTTATCTCGATTGTAATTATATTACAAGCTAGATATACATGTATAGATGGTATGTAGAAAATAATGCAGTTAGAAACTCTCTATGTAATTTCTTTTCCACCGCACTGTAGACATTGTTCGAAAAGAATCTGCGAATATAAATTTTTGCACAGGACTAATACTTTTAGTACCTCTTTTCTTATAATAAATTAATTCTAATGAATTACAATAATTCTATAAAATAATTTATGAAATATTTACTTTGTCAAAAATATATATAATTAATTCATATATATATATAAATTGATATATAATATATATTTCTTTCTTTCACTTCTTAAAAAAAGAAAGAAAATTTATAGAGATGAATTGAATTCAACGTGTTTGCCTCTTTATAGAACTTGCTGTAAACTAATGCAGCATTTACATTTCGAGAAAACTTAAAGCAAACCAGCTATTGATATCATTTAATTCGGAATATTAAATAAATAAATATCACATATTTCTGTGTTTACGACTGATTTGTCGTAACATATCGATGCACAGCGGCGAAATGCAAGGCACAAAGAGATCAAACGGCAATTCTGTACTATGTTCGCATATGGATCGAGAGGCACAGCGAAGAGGAAAAGTGATCGGAGCCGAAAACACACGATGGAAACACCGTGCGACGCGATTCATTCGGTGGCGACGATCCGATAAGGCAGCTTTTAAAGTCCTTTAAAAAGCAATACATCGTGTCGCTGTCGACATGACGAAGGGTGAGACAGAGAGAGAAGCTCTCAATATATATCCCACCGGATCCTGCTCGCACGTGACACCCTTATCCTTGCGATCTTAAATACTTGGCCGCGCGTGTCGATCATCCTGATCATCGCATTAACTCTCTATATATGATCCCGTCTGAGACTCTTATCTCAGGTTGCGATCCTCGTGCTATGATAATTAAAGCATCCGCTAGCTTCTTTAGAGCAATTTCATGAATATATTTTTGCTACAAAAACAATTTTAATTTAACTTTAAATGAATTGTACTCTTCCAAAATTTTAACTTTAAGACTCAGTTACCAAAATATTCAATGTTAAAACGATATAGAAGAATGTTAAATAAGAAGATGAATCGATAGTTGGCGCGAAGTTAAAAATGCGCGAACGCGCATCTCTACACTTTCATACTTGGCCATATTTTCGAACACGCAACGTGACAAAACGAGAAAAGCCATCGAGAATGGCGTGGCGTATGAAATCGCGGTGGGCAACGACAGTTTCCGAGATCTCTGGGGAGCGCAGCGTCGCGTTGCAGACAGGCTATGCGAACGCCCGTGTTATAGGGTTGTCAAAGCACCGACAGGATGACATCTCTATTATCACGTACCGACCATAAAGCAGGATGGGCACGCGAGATAGAGGAAACACGAGGGAAAGAGAGCGAAAGAGAGAGAACGCGACAGAGCAACAGAGAGGATTCGATGAGGAGAAGCGAGAGATTCCACGCGGAAACGCGTGCCACCGAGATAACAGATCTCCCCGATGATAATCCTCCTTGGTGCCGCGCAGACACCACATATGGTCGAACCCCACACGACTGATCTCTGCGCTCGCAGTCGTTAAGGATGTGTTCTATGTGTTACACGAATTTGTCATCGGGCTTACGTCAATCTGTTCGCGCTTGCCTGACAAGTCAAAAATAGCCATATTCCTGTTTCTCTCGTATGAGTAAGTAAATCACAAAATCGTTGCAACTAAAATAAAAATAAAAATTAGTATATATTAAATATATACTAATTTAGACAGATAGAGAGAGAGAGAGAGAGAGAGAGAGAGAGAGAGAGAGAATATTTTTAATTATATAAGAAGTAAATAAAATCCTAAAGAATGGTTTACTTTCATAGAGATATAGTAGTATAAAACAATACATTGATAAAATAAGAATTTTTTCTCATTTTTTTTTATACACATTTCAATATTTCACGTGAGAAATTTTAGTTACGAAGAAAAAGTCTCTCGTCGGACTCTATCATAGTAAGGTTTTATATTAAACAACGCTATCATTTTCATTGGCTCTTCTACTTATTGTTAAAAGTTACATTAATGAACCAACGTACACATACACATCGCATACTGAAAGTGGCATTCTAGAAATTTCAGCGAAATAGAACGGGATCAGACCAAACACATTCATTTCGGTCCTCGAGTGGTGTGAATGGAAGCCACTCGAGAGGGGCCGAATGAGAAGCTTGAAAGCTCGCCGTCGCGGCTTCCGGTCAGCCAGCACATAATTTCGTTACTTTGCACGAAATTGGATTAAGGGATTCGTTAAGGGCGCATTAGAGTGCGTTAACGCGTCACACGATGACCTCCGAATCCCGAATTACATTGTACCGTACGGTGAAATTTCAATGGGCGACCACCGACAACCCCTGCTGTGTGTTCCGGATATGCTACGCGCGTTTCTCTGCATTTGCCTGCATTTTCGACGGTCGTTTTCTTTCGTCGCGTGTCCATCTGACTATGGCAGAATTTATTCTTCGAACAAGATATTATTACAATGTAAAACTATTGCACGCGCGCGCGATTTATGTTTTTTTTTATTTTTATATTAGTCCTTTCATATATTTCAAACAATATCTATCAAATTCGATTTTTCAGAACTAAATGCTATGTATTTTAAAAGTTACATTTTAGTAAAAGAATATTGAAATATATATTTTAAAAAATATGTAAAATGCAATTTCAACATTATATTAAATACATACACACAGATATATTATACATATCTTCCCCATAAGTGTTCAGATCCCTTTTAATGTAATCAGAAGAGAGCAATTTACTTTCATATCAAGCGAATTAATTTTAAATGTGTTAAATGTATATCTGCACTCTTTTATAAAATAAAATACAAATAGTATTTATAGTATTTATTGCAGTTTATAAAATATTAAAATACTAACCAGTTAATTCAGAATTATTTTATTTTTATAGTATGCCAATAGAGAGAAAGAGAAGAAATATTTTTAAATTACTTTATATTAACGTCATCATCGAAGCTTTAATTTTCTCATCCGACTAACTTTCCGATGAAGACGATTATTTCGCTAATGCACCGAATCTCCGTCTCCGTCTCCGTATAGTACCGTTTCGATTCCGATCGACACGCTACAATGTCACAGCACGCAGTCATCGTCAATGAGGAAGGAGTCACATTGTGTGAGAAGAAAGAACGCACGTATACCGGTTACAGTAACCAGACTTGTCGTGCGTGGCTTTACGCGCGAAAGAAAGCGCCGGTGCGTCGCGTCGCTCTCGTTCGTCCATGTCGTTTCTCGCCGACCGGATCGTCGCCGCGGGACACGCAGACCGGAGATGCTAGATAAATGCCGGGCCGCGCGGACAAGGTCTCTTAATTATAAAGCTCACCGGCGATAATTGTCGTGTAGTTGAACCAACATTGTGACGGCATGTTTTCCCGCCACGCCTATCTCTCTGTTCGCCGCAGCGGGCGAACCTGCTTTCTTTACGCGTTGCTCTCTGCTCATGGGACCTTTCCGTCTCTCTTTCTCTCCTCAACTGCGCCGAGACCCCGTTCGGATATCGCGAAGTAATCTTCCTGCTGGATCTCGAAATTTGCGTGGGAATGCGGGTCGCGAATCGGGGAGGGAGAGTATGGCAATTATAAAAATTGGTAGCTAAAAAAATTCAGTTGCTAAAAAAGTTTGGTTTCTTAGCTGTAAAATAAAAATCATTGATTTTTGGGACTGCAAGCTAGCTTGATCAAGATCGAAAAATCGTATCTTACCTTGCAGTTAGAAAACAGTTCGAGAAAATAAAATTTTTCAAAGATAACAAATTTCTTTTTTCTAGATTTTTTCATCTTAAATATTAGAGGAAATCTAGAAAATTGTTTTATTCTTGAAGAATCATTCTCCGAAATCGTTTTTTTTTAACCACAACAGAAATGAATCACACGTTACTCTCTGATCTTCCGCTCCAATACTGAATAATTCTAAAGTCATTCGCTTTATTTCGACGCGAACAATACACAAAGGGGAGAGAGAAAGAAAGATAGAGAGAGCGAGAGAGAAACGATTTCCCTTCCTGAATTCGATAGCCAAAATATTGAATTTCCGCAGAAAGGAGAGAGGATGGACACCGTCGTTTCCCCTAAAAACGGCGAAGCGAAAAGTCGAGCAACAAAAAGAGTGGCGCGCCACCTTTTCTTTCTTTCCCTTCGCATTTCTTATAAATGCAGCCCTCTTACCCTGACCGCGTGAGTTCCCTGACGCGAGAGCAAGATCTCACCCTTCGAATTGCACGAGAAATCCCGCGGCGACGGTCGATTCTAATCGATCTTTTGATTCTTCGTCGTTTTAACTCTGCCCCGCGGGCATCCCTTAACGAAGACGTCGTTAACGCCCTTTTCCCCGGTCGGTTTAGCATTTTTTAGGGCGAATCCCGTGTGCTTTTTTTTCTGCCGTTATCGCCGCCGTGCTGATGGGAATTCCGGCAATTCCAGGCGCGCGAGAAAAATGCCCAAACTGCGTTCGCGAGAAAATAAGCATTTATATATTACGATCAATTTGCATTTACGCGCCTCGGAAGTTCTGTATTTAAATCATAAAGTAAGACAATAAATTTTGAAAAAAGGAATAAAAGAACGCTTTTAAAAAAGTTTTTGATAGAATTAAAAAAATAATAAAACTCAAAAAAATATACATTGAAATATTACATTTAAAATGTAATATGAAATAATGAATGGTTAAAAAACGAAAGAAAGTTTGCAAACAGAACGCTCGATAAGATGAGATGGATCTCAAGAATATGCAACTCGGAAGATGCGGAATGGTCGACTCGTGCAGATATTTTTACGAGCGTGTAATGCGCGGAATTATATCGGCGCGTTGAAAGCGCAATATTCGATTTCCGAGACGTAATATCTTCGACAACGATGGCTCTCGCTGCAAGTAATTTCGAGTGATTTCAATTTCAATTTAACCCCCTCAAGCCGATTTCGCCGGTTCTCCATTACTCTATTTTGAGGATCGCCCGACAGAGACGTAATTATCCAATATTGTTAATGGCAACGAAAGCCCTATTACGAATTCTCCCGCGCGCGACTAATTCCATCCACGTTCCGCGAAATCTGTGAGCTTAATAATCATTCGTAGTTTTGCTAACGTAGTTTTCGGCATTATTTGATAATGATTATATAGAAACGTGAAGTGTTATTTGTTTCTTAAAAACGATTATCACACGCGAATGCTCTGTGTAAATTAATCTGTCGTATGTATAAAAAATTATGATTCTAGTTATAAATTTTAATCCGGTGATCGTGAATTTTACACTACAACAATATTAATTCTTCGTGCCGCTTTCTCCGGTCGCTATTTATATCTTATAATGATACGGAATAACTCAAATAACCAGCCGAGCCACGCGAACATATTTCCTCGGAATTTATTCAAGATCCTTGACAAATACGGAGCGCAAAAAATTGCGTTCGCCGAGGGTGGAGAGATTCACGGAAGCGAACCTTCCCGCCACGCCGGTAAAGCTCCGAAAGAGCGCGAGGATGAAGAAGGGGACCGGGGATCTCTTCGAGGATGGAGGTGGCGGATCCTCGAGTAAATTTTCGGGGACGGGAGTTCGGGTGGGGGCGGCGAGGGACTTAGAGAAGAGAGGATGAGGAACGACAATAACTTCTCGGCTCGGCGTACAATTTGATTTTATGCAACGCTTGGCACGCCTCTTAGCGCGAGATATCCTTATAACGTTTAACTAGATTGTTATGATTGTTGTCCCGAGCACTGCTTCTCTTCTCTCTCTCTCTCTCTCTCTCTCTCTCTCTCTCTCTCTCTCTCTCTCTCTCTCTCTCTCTCTCTCTCTCTCTCTCCCTCCCTCTCTCTTTCTCTTTCGTGTGTCAACCTCTACTATCTTCAGAACCAGCATATATAGGAACAGAGCAGTATAAGTACACAGAGGTATGCACATAGACAATGCCCTGACAAACGAAAATCCGTAAACGTGAATCCCTGACTGTAAAGCTCTCTCTTTCTCGTACATATCATGTCTCGTGCGCGAATCCGCGTTTCATTTCTGTCTCGCAAGAAATACTGTCGCATTGCAGCTGTTAATGAAATAATGAAAGCCTTGTGTTACCGAGAATTAACATAGCTTATAAGTGAATACATCTACAAGCAAAGAAGCGACGAATACTTTTTAAAAGTGTACGAAATTAATTTAAGTGATTTACAATCGTAATACTACTTTAATTTTTACTTGCATATAAAATTTTAGTTGTAATCTGAGCTTCCTGCAGAACATACCTATATTGATATAAGTTTAAAATAATTCACATCATATTTAATTAATTTAATTTTTTCTCTTTACCTCTAAGATTTACGATCTGATATTAACATTTGATAGTCGGTACTTTGAATACTAGCTCCGTATCTCCGAAGTCCGAAAGAAGAATACGGATAAGCGTGCGTATTCTTAACTATCGTTACCAAAGATACGCTCTCCGCTTGCGAAGTCGAGAGACCCAAGTTTCAAGATCTTCGACCCCGACTTCCCAGGACTTAATCCGCGAGTTCGTACTCATTCCCGCGTGTTCCAACGACGTGCCCCGCGGTTCTCGTTCGAGCACGAGGGAAGGTGAATCGGCGAATCCGGAGGCAACACGTATGATATTCATATTCTCGACGGAGTCTGCCCCAAGGGGTAGGGGGAGGGGGAGGGGGAGACGGCTGGCGAAGGACGAAGACAGAAAAGGGTGGCGAAGAGTGGTACAGGGAGAGGGCGAACGTGGCAGAGGCTGGCTGCTGCTGCTGCTGCTGCTGCTGGTGGTGGTGGTGGTTGGCAGAGCGTCGAAGGCAGTGGTGCAGACCAGTGGCACGATGGAGGCAACCCTGGTTTCTAACCCTATAGCCGAGGGGGTCGGTCGGCGCTTCTGCTACTGCTGCTGCTGCCACTGGTGTTGGTACTGGCGCTGGTGCCGGCAATGTTGCTGGTGCTGGTGCGCACAGCACAGGCGAAGAATGGTGATAACACGAAGGCTGCGGCGGTGCCGGCGCGAGGAAGGCACGGGGAGGGAGGAGGGGATGGAGACGGCGGCGAAGGGTGGATACCACTCTGGATATTTCTTATCCCAGCGCACGTAACCCTCTAACAAGCTAGCAAAGTTTACCAATAAATTGTATGACGGTGAGCGTCGGCGATGGGGGTGGGAGGGATGAGGGAGGAAGCCACCGGAATATCGCGCTGAACGGTGATGGTGGTTGGTAGCGGTGTTGGCTCGCTTTTGTGTCGTCTCCTCCTCCCCTTCTACCATTTTTCCACCCTTTTTTCTCTTATCTCCTATCCACCTCTTACCGACGAGTCGTCTCGTTTGAGCGAAAAATATGTTTTTCGAAAATCATGAGCATCAGTGGCATCTTCCAAGTTTGTACGTCGATCTCGTGTTCTCGGCGAACTTATTTCATTGCATCGATTGTACGCGTTGAAAATGATCTTTGAAACTTAGAAAATAGATTTTTCTATCTTCTTTTTCTTCATCATCTTCTTCCTTCAGTTCCGACTCTCATCCCCTGTCTAAATTCGCATTCCAGCATCTTCTAAATTGACCTACTCTCCTTCTTTCCATGAATGATATGCTTCTCAATCTTCATTATTCTGTCTTATGCCATCGTATCAATTTGAACAAATTTTGATTAAGAAAAAAAATTTTGATTCAGAAAACAATAACAATATTACAATTAACATAGAGGTAAAGAGAAAATATAGTGGTAGATCATATGTATATATTAGAATTTAAGTTCAAATCTTAGAACAAAGCTCAGAGCACACAATGTTTTCTTCAAAATTAAATATTAAATGAAAAACACGCCTGTGTGAAGTCTAATATTTTACGACAACAGCCATTTATTAATTGCTGTATATGGAAAAGAATATCTTGAAAAGATTTCGCTTGAGAAGCATTCGGAATATTTTCATCGCAAAGCGATCGTTTTTAAGCTTTAATGGAACGCATTTACGGTCGTGCGCCTTCTGTCACACAGAACCGGCACAATTTTTCATATACATATATCTTTCTCTCCCGCGTCCCTCCTTTCGACGAAACGCCAAATGTTGGCGCACACCGCCAATGAGAGAAACAGAACGGGAACAGAAAAGCAGAGGGAAAAGAAGCGAGGGGCAGAGAGAGCGGACGATTATAACCGAATGCCATTTCGGAGACATAATGCAGCGCGCGCGAGCGAACGTACTTTATAATGGAGTCACATCACATCGGTTACACAATCACAATACTAAATCCGACATAATGGCTACCTACCTACCTACATACGTTTCTCTCGGCGGGGCCAAAAACGCGCGAACGTGTAGCATTATGTTCGGAAAGCGACCGATCATTACATAACGGTTCTTCGTAAAAAAAATCGTAAAATTAGAAAAAAATCGTGAATTAGTATTATCTAGATTCAATGTAATGCAGAAATTGAAGAGCTAAATACAGAAATCAGACATAGTGCGAAATCTCTCACTAGTGGAAATACGAATTATTAAATTATTTGCAGTATGCTTTACAATTTGTTCTATTTGCAATTTCTTAACAAATTCGGAGTAAATTTTTGTGTATTTATTTACACAGTGTGTAAATAAATAGTCTTTGAATTAAGCAATTGAAACATAAACACTTTGATAAATATGAATAAGTTTCAATAGATAAAAGAAGCCTTAATCTTCAGTTAAGCTAACAAGCCTTAACTATGGAAATAAAATGATAAAAATTGTAACAATGATAATGGAATATTTTCAAGAAATTTTTCACGTTCCAAGAAATATCTAAGTAGAAAGAGATGCAAAGAACGTTTGATATGCTACTTGTATATAAACATGTATCGTCACGATAAAGTATTTTAATATATTACATTTTCAGGCAATATTGCGATGAGATTATTTTGTCGTATTTATTTTTTACAACGATTATATACTCGCAACTATTTTTAAAATCATGAATCTCCGAATCTTATAATCGATTTTATCGCATCTCGAACGCGGCCATGACGGTATCCGAGAAAAGGAAAGAATAAAGAAAAGTGTATTGAGCACTTTGCGTACAGCGTGTATCAGAAGCCCTATATTTTTCCCGAACTATAAAAATTACAAGACAAACAAAAAAAATTGCTTTGATATCGCAGCATTAATAACTATAAAATTTAAGGGCGAAAATTTAGACATTTGATGGACTGAATTTTAACAGGATAATAAGATTTAATAGATACATAATGTAGATAAATAATCTTGTTTCCACCTCTTTCTTTCCATTGAATTTTAGATAGATTCTTACATTAAAAATAATTTAATCTTAATCTGTAAGATACGTAAAAGTGTGTATATATACATATAAGATGCGTGATAACACAATAGGATTGATTTTATCTAATCTTTACCTTGCCCTAGATGTTGAAAAGTGCATGACTTCTGATACATCCTGTATATGCATACATCTGAGTTGATCGGAAGCGATCTATTCATCCTGAAATATCTCTTTTCGTGGAAAGGTCGTGGCGAGCATGCTCTGAATGTTGTCCATTCCTTTCCGTCGTTCTTGTATATTTGCTCTTCTGACCGAGCAACCTCGCTGTTCGGATTTACCGAAGTTCTCTTCCGATTGCCAGAACGAAATCATTCAATCAGATAATCTTAATACATACACCGACAATATACCTCCCTTGTGATATCTTAATCAACTTATATACTTTACATTTTTTTTAGAAGATACAAGTTCGTAATTTTGTTTTCAAAAATATGTTCTATATTATATAGTTGTCAAATAATTTTTTTAACTCAAAAAAAAAGAGTAAATTACTCGTAATTTTTTTATACTGAACACATTTCTGGTCTCAAAATTAGATAAGAGATTTCAGGATGAATAGATCGCTTCCGATCAACTCAGATGTACGCATATACAGGATGTATCAGAAGTCGTGCACTTTTCAACATCTAGGGCAAGGTAAAGATTAAATAAAATGCTCTATTACATCATTTTGAAAAAATTTGTAATTAAAGTTGAAAGAAAATCTATTTTACTTTATCTGCTGCAGCTACGACATGTCAGAATTTTCAATCCTCGAAAAGAATCGAGGATTGAATCGACCTTCGATATTATTCAAATAACATCAAGTAAAAATTATTAACGTATTTAAAATATTAAATAAAATATTTATAATACATATATCAATTATTTGAATCTGCATTAATGTTGCACAAAAACTTTTATTTCACATGCAATACTTTTAAATTAAGTGTGTGTCTAATAGTATATCAGTATTTAATTTATGAGATTAATATCCCTATTTTTTCGTTACGTTCTGGTAATTGCACAATAAGTAACTAATTATCAATAGCGTTTTCGAATCCGAAAGAAAATACCTTTCTAAACTATATGAAGCTAACACACGCTTTGCTGATCATTATGCAATGGTTAGCCGACAAAAGAATGCAAGACTAATAACCATGGTTTGTTTCCAAAGAAAAGAGCGATCGAGGGAGAGAAAGAAGATAACAGAGAGAGACAGAAAAAGAGAGAGAAAGAGAGAGGAGAGAGAAAGGAAGGGTGGGAGGGAGAGAGAGGGAGAGAGAAAGCTTTGCTCAAAACTGGACGAAGAGATGCGAGGTGACTAGAGAAGGTTTAAGCGTTTCTTCTCCAGGTCTCTCTCTCTTCGTGTGCAATCGATTCTTCCGCCATATCGCACGGACCACTTCAGGAGGGCAAGAAGGCACGCGTTAACGCCACCATGGCGAGACGACAGCTAGTCGGAAAAAAACTTACCCCTCAATCTCTTCTCTACCCCCTCGCGCGTGCTCTCTCTCTCTCTCTCTCTCTCTCTCTCTCTCTCTCTTTCTTTCTTTCTTTGTTGATACTTATTTTCTTTCTTCCTCTTATATTCGGCCACCTGCGGTTTTGCCACTACAATATTTACGGGCTTGCAGATCGACGAGCGATTTTCACTTAAGCCGATTCGCTTCGTCGACGATTCGAGATATATCCGTTCATGTACTTTGTTTCACTCTTGAGTATCGACACGTTGCAGCACGATGCAAGGCGATACGACACGCTGCAGCCAGAAAGGAAGTTGTATTTCTGTATCAACCTACTACAGGTAGCTATCGATTTGCGATTGATGAACATCGCTGAAAACATCTTCCTAAATATGCCCAAGAATGCAAGAGCATTCTTCAATATAAAATTCGTAAAACCGACTGCAACGCTAACTCTATAGAATTGCAAACAGCAAATTCGAACCCTCACTATAATCTAATTTTCATCTAATCTAAACATATATGAAGTATCAGGGAGAAATATGTAAGAGTCTATTTTAACTTACATTATTTCTAATTCTTTCATTATCGTATGTGTGTCTTTTCTACGTCTATGCTACATCTTTTATATCATGTATCGTGAATATCTCTTGCTTCCTCATTTATACAATAATTTATATCTACATATAATGTTTGCATTTATTTTTATTATTTTCATTATGTCCATTGTGAATATTATATACGTTCTGTATATTTTCGGATAATGGACACAGATACTATGGCCGAAACTTTGCTCGTTAGCAAATTGTCAATGTCATTTACGAAGGGGACCGCGTGAAACTTATATTTAGCTCCGGTTTCGTAGGGTTTTCAAAAATGGGCAAAGGGCAGACCTTGTTCAGTGCGCGCTTCAGAGGCAGGCGGGTGCGGCTCGCATTAGCGCCAACGAGTCAGAAAACTCCCCTGCGGCTCGCGTCGCTACAATATTTATGGGGTTGCTCGCGCGAGCGAGCGATTCTCGTTCGCGCGAGTTCGCCTCGTTGGGCGCTCAAGGTCCTAACGAGTCTTAACGCGTGTGCGGGATGAGCTCAGGACGAGCGCGAAAAATTAATGAGCGTCGACCAGTAACGCGCGCGCGCGCCGAAGAGCCTCTGAAAAATTGTGCATTTTTAAAGAATATCTTATCGCGCCGAAAGAATAACATCTATGAAATAACGTTTCAAATAATTCTAAAAGCGGATGTTAAGCGCGTCTCGTGTTTTTTTAAATTCTATGGTAGGAAACCTTAATGAATTTAATTTTTAATTTCACGACAAATAGAAAAATGCTACGCTTATTATTTATCTTTCTGCTATTATGAGTAAACTGTTGAAAAATTTTATTATTATAGGCACTACAGAAGGATTATTTAAATGTTATTTAAATTGAATAATATTTAGTTATTAAAGATATTTATGTAATATCTTCTAAGCTCTTGGTCAACAGTTTATATATTAAATTTTTGAACGCGTCAATTTTAAGAAAATATTTCACCTAAAACAATCTACACAAAAATATATCATAGAGACTATTATAAATTATGTAGTAATTCTAATTAAATATCTTTATTTTTCAAAAAACCATTGTCTTGTCTATTTATCTCAAGATCTCAATTATTCTATTTTATCATGACTTTTTATTCATTATATAGATATCATTTTCATATATATTCAGAGCATTAAAATTCGGACGAAACTATACCGATTTCACTCCCCAATTTAAACCGATTGCCTCGAGATTTTTGCTTCTTGTTTCGCGTCGCTCTTATTTTTATCTCGTCGGTCTTGAATCTTTTTTTTTTTCAGCTTAAGAGAGAAAGAGCAGCGTGGAATGAGCCGTCGCCAGAAGTGGAGAAAAACTCATCCCCGGTCGCTCCCTCTTCATCGACGCCGAAGGATCTTCCTTCCGCTGTGAATCGGCGGCGCTCGTCGGAATCGAGTCGAGAAAATCGTGAAAACGGGCGAAGTCTCGCGACTAATCAGCCGACCGTCGGTTTACGCCTTCGTTCCCACCGTCATCGTCGCCGCGTTTCACTCTCAGCCTTCTCCGTCTCTTCCAGGAAGAGAGAGCGACCGGGAGTTTAAAAGGGGGTGGCCGAGTTTTTCTTTTTCTCTCTCTTTCTCTCTGTTTTTCTCTTTTTCTTCACCCTCCATCGCTCGCAATCACAGCGAAGTGTCGCCTTCGACGAAGGATGTAAGTACCGGTCCCGAACGAGTAAGTTCAAAGAACCGGAACCGGAAACGGTTTTCTCCGATTTTTACCGAATTCGATGCGCCTGCTCGAGTTCTCGTAAATCGAATCCTCTCGATGCGCAAAGACACGGAATCGAAGAATTGATGTAATAACTGATTCTCGAGTGCGAAAATTATAAAGTAGATTAAATGCAATTGCAAAGTGGCAAAAATTTGATATGCAATAAACACAAATTATTGACGCATGCTATCGATAGTGAAGACTAACAGCGCCTAAATAGATTTATGGAAATACATATTAACGTTTATGAAATATTGAACTGAATATTAATTCAGCACAAAAAATTCACATTTCTGAATGAAAGATTATCAGCCCCCATTGGTAGACAAAATTCTTGTCATTAAATCCTTCTTTCTCAGTCTTAGCATATGTTTACAGATATATTTTAATAATTTTAGTAGTAGTATAGTATTTTCAACAATAGGACTGATTCACAGACAATCTAGGTTAATTAATCTTAGACTAGAATTCGCGTTTAATGAACCTAGCAGCGCGCGGTGAAATATGAGCAGATGCTATTTCACTGGCGCGATAAACGATATCATCGAAATAATATATGCAATGTAAAATTAGCTTTATTAAAGTATCTTACCTTGCTTTGCGATGTCTATCTCCCGCGTAAACACGCACCGTGCTAGCTTTAGTATTTATGCAAATATAAATAATACGCGCGCGCGCACACATTATTATCAATAGAGATGACGTTTCTTGATAATCTCGTTAGGATGAAGGAAGTGCGCGGGGATGGTCTCTACCATCTTCCTCCAACATTTTTTACATCGCGGCTATCTCATACGCGTACGAATAAATATATGAGCACCGAGTAACGAGTGCAGGTCGGCGCATACATCCAGCGGGTATATGCTGAGAGGAAGAGGGGCGGAAGTGAGACGAAGGGTGGCGAAAAGTCGTTCGGCGCGTAGGGTAAATAAAGTTTTAAATTTCCGCAGCCCCCTTCTCTCCCTCCCCCCCCCGCACACTGCTCACCCCTCTTCTCCGGAGCCTCGACCGACGGCGCCTCCACTATCTGCATAATATATCTCTAATGTGGCGGAGGGAAAAGAGGGTGGCAAAACTTGCCTGCCGCGCTCCTTCGCCCGGTATAATGTAAGGCGAACTCCCCGTGAAGGGATGGAGCGAGGAGGGCGACTTCTGGTGAGATCCCGCGAGCGAGTAAGGCGGAGGCACGGTGCTTAAATAACGCGAGTTTGGATTTATAGTAATACTTTTATGAAATAATGTTAGTGGCGGATATTAAGGCAGACACTGCTACGGAGCGTCGCTGGCTAAGCGCCATCCGGATACGCGTCCTGTTCCTTTTCCACTTACCTTCTCGCTCGACGCTGGTCCTCGATTTTGCTTCTGACGCGCCCGTGGAAAAACTTCCGGCGACGATTTTCTCGCCCGTATCGGCGAGTTTGATATTGATTTCTCGGACACACGTGAATAATAGGAAGAAGGTCCTGTAAAGTATAACATATAAAATCAATAAAAGCGTTACGTAACATTTAATAAAGTATTTTTAAAAGTAAATTGAAATTAAAAACTTTATAAATATAAATCATAATAAATCATAAAAAAAGGAGAGAGAGAGAAAAAGAGAGAAAGCTTGTAAATGATTAATTTTAATAGTTTTATAGAAATACATAAGAATGATACTTTGAAAGCCGGAACTTTAAGAAATAGTTATTATTTATTTACTTATTTTTCTTTATTTTATATAAGCAACTAACTAATAAAAGGCACTACTTTCCAAAAATTGTTATAATACGGCACTGAAAAAAAAAAAAAAAATAAAACGTTTCTAAACATTTTTAAATCTACTTTAGTCTTATGTACAAATTCATTAAATGCTTGATGATAGAAAATCTCAGTAATTCGAACGTAAAATGTGACACCAGGTCTCCGGAATATTTTCGCGAATTGCGCAAGCAAACCCCGCGGGAAGAGCAGAAACGATGACGGAGGTCTGTGTATAACGAGAGAGAAAGGGAGAAAGAGAGAAAGAGAGAGAGAGAGAGAGTCGTGCAAAATTCCGGCAAATGCTCTTTAATTAGCACACCACACTCGGCGAAGAAGGCGTCGGCGGAGATGGTCGGGAGAGAGAAAGAGAGCAAAGAGAGAAGGCACTTAAATAATTATCGTTTCGAAACGCGCGGAGCGGCGCGGCGCAAGCGGAGGCCGCATCTGTTTCTGATTATTAATTAATATCAACCAACCCGCGGGGGAGGGAGAGGAAAAGCGTGAGGGGGAAGGAGGCCGCATTCGCATGAGCGAACTCGCTGCTCGCTCGCGTACGCAGTCTCGCACACATGCTCAAATACGTACAGTCGCACACAGACACGCGGAGATGCACGCGCACACAACCGTACATACGCGTACACGCGTGTCGCTCGCAGGGATAAAGAGAGCGTACGCGCGACTAGAAAGCGCGCGCGCGCATAGGAGAGAGAGAGGGTGCGGTGTGTATATTCATATGTTGCGCAGAAATGAACAGAACGGGCTCGGCGGGCATTAAAATTAATGAAACGGACGGAACACGCGCGTTTTAACGAAAATGTATGTGGGCGATCAGGCGGAAGCGCTCGTTGTCTCTCTCCCTCCCCCTCTCTCTCTCTCTCTCTCTCTCTCTCTTTCTCTCTCTCCTTCTCTCTCTCTCTCTCTTTCTCTCTGTTTCTCTCTTTCTCTATTCTGTTTCTCTTTCGGAAATGGGATGCTGGAAAACGCGCAAACGCCCCTGGGCTAACCGCGAATACTCACCGCGTTATGTCTTTTCCCTGCGCACTCGTCACCTCCGCTTTTTTTTTCGCCCCCGCACACGTATGTGGATACAGTGTCGGCTACTGGATATTTGAATGTCAACTTATCAAAGTTGTCGTCCAGTCGTAGTGTCGGCAGTCATTTCTAAATGAGACAATAAAGTTTATAAACAAAAATACTCTAAAATATGTGGCTAATGAAATAACATGCAAATAAATATGGCAAGTTTGTAAAATAAATTTCTATCGATTCTTCTTCATTTATGTTTTTTTTTTTTTGTGTTAAATTGGTATTTCCTTTCTTCGACACAAATTTTGTATAAGGAAACCATTTTATTTATTAAGCCATTTTAATTATCGCAAGTCTTAAATATCTTAACAATAAAATCTGAAATTACATTTTTGTCGAGTTAAAGTCTAAAATTTACAAAAAATCAGATTTTGTTATTTCTTTGCATTTTCGTTGCTTGATTCATCAAAATTTATTTGTTATTAATATAACTGTTACAGATTTTGGTTCTCTATGAAAAAAATCATGTGCGACAGTTTTAAGATAAGAGGTCGCACATAAATTATATTGACTTGGAAAAAAATCCAAATATTATTAAATAAATATCTACAATTATATATAAAATATGTCTATATATGTTTTCTTTCTCTTGTATAATTTCTGTCCGCATATTTACAGGAAAAATAATAAAAAGAATAATTGAAAAATAGAAGAATAATTTTTGCATTGTTTCTTTTAGAAAAAGTAAACTTTGAAGAAATGAGAAAAAATTTCCTACATATATTTATGTAGGTAATTTTTTTGTATAGTTTATATTGTTATATATGGGAAATTTTGTCTCGTTTCTTCAAAGTTCACTTCTTCTAAAAAAAAAATTATTCTAATTATTTTTTAATTATTCTTCTTATTATTTTTTCTGTATATACGGACAGAGATTATACAACACAAAGAAAACATATATAGATATATTTTATATTTAATTATATATATAATATTTACATTTGATTATATATGGACTTTTTTCCCGGGGTATTATGTATGTATAATACATTGATAATAAATTATTATTATACCTATTGATTGATATATTGCATTTTACTCATTTTCTTCAAAGAAATTTCATATTGAGTTTACATTCTAATTCAAGAATTACATATTTGAAAAAGAAATTTGGCGCCGGTAAATTTATAAAATTATTCAATATCAATAAAATCTTTGTTTCTCTCTCTCTCTCTCTCTCTCTCTCTCTCTCTCTCTCTCTCTCTCTCTCTCTCTCGTACAAGGATCTTTACCAAATATAAAATCTACTTACGTCTCATTAGTGTAGTGGTAAGTCCGCGAGATCCACGCAGTTGACGAAGACATTCGAGATGGACGGTTTCTTAATTAAGAAACTTGACCGTGGATGGAGTCGCGGAAGTATCGAGACGGTGACAACTTGACGTTTCGCCGTCGCCGAGGGTCTCGCCGCACGAATATAAATTTCTCCATTATCCAGTGATTAGTTCGCCAAGAGATGCACGAGATGCTTCCTGGGTCGGCAGGCAACCCTTCAGATATTATTCTTGAAATGATAGGCGTTGTTGGATATAGCTTTTCTAAGCGGAGGCGTATTTAGGTCGTCGGAAATAAGAGCAATATACAGCACCTATAATTACCGAGAAGAGAATTCTTCGATAAATTTTTGAAGGCAAGCTTTCTTTTTGCAAGAAAATGTAAGAAAGTATTATCATTTATAACGACTTCTCTCTCTCTCCCTCTCTCTCTCTCTCTCCCTCTCTCTCTTTCTCCCTCTCTCTCTCTCTCTCTCTCTCTCTCTCTCTCTCTCTCTCTCTCTCTCTCTCTCTCTCTCTCTCTCTCTCTCTCTCTCTCTCTCTCGCGCGCGCGCGCTCGCTCTCTCTCTCTCTTTTTCGAAGTGCACTTGCGCATTAAATAGATAACACTTTTTGTATTAATTATAGTCTAATTCTAGATAACAGAAATATCACTTGAAATCGAGGACGCGATTTCGTTTGATGGAATCAAACGGAACACGCAAACAGAACCTCGATTTCAAGTGATATTTCTTTTCTCTAGAATTAGACTATAATTAATACAAAAAGTGTTATCTATTTAATTCGCGCTTTATTATCGGAGTTAGACTTTTCTGTGGCTTTTTGTACTATCTATGTGTGCATTTACTTTCATGTATACTCAATTGTATTTACATTTTTCTACTATCAAAATGGTCGATTCCGGGTTTGTCTCGAAGCATCCATATTTCTGATTCATAATATCTTCTTTCGACTTGTTCGACAATGAATAGATTAATAAATATATTTTTACCTTCAAAACGTTCACAGATGTTGCAATAAACACAATGAAGACTGGAGTATCAGCATTATATATCATGTTAAAGGGGAGACCGAAAGCACGCGCAGCTATCCCGCCAATTTTCCGTTGCGAAATGCACGAGATGCTTACCAAGTCTTGTACTGCCATCTGGATTTTGAAAACTACATGGTAGTTTACTTTACTGTCGGTAAAATCATCGCTTGTTACGTATCCGTACTACATCCCTAGATTGCGAAAAAATCAAAAATACAAACAGTTGTGAATTTAATTGTCTATTTTATTAGCTGCACGTGATTTTATTTTATTCTGGCATAACTGAAACAGCTGTTCTGAGGCTTCTCTCTGATTATGTATATATAAGCAGGTGTTTCTGTTTTATCGTAATTAATATTCTGCGCTTTAAAATTATGTTAGTGCTGCCATCTCTGGATGGATGATAAGAAATAGCTCGAATGTAATCTAACCTTATAGCTATATTTTGTGGCACTATTCCGGATTGCATGAATTTGCACGTGTTTGATATAAACGTGTATTGACAATTGTACGTACAACTTTTCGTCGTTAGATTACAGTGAAACAAAATGCAACATGACGATGTAAATAAAATTTTGAATAGAATTTTTTCTTTTATATGTTTATGATGTTATATGATCATCGCATGAAAATTTTTGCCTTAATCTTTTACAGGTTGTGTGGAGTGTTATCAATAAGTCATTTTGTTCCTACAAAGTAAAGTAAGTGTGTTCTTAAGAAATAATTGAACGTATAATAAAATTACGCGAAAAAACGTATAATGAATTGTCGTAATTGATGTAATTGTAACGTTTTTTTTGCAGTTCAAAGACACAGAGATTTTGCAGAAATGAGTACAATCTTACAGGTTTATGCAGTAGAGCCGCATGCCCTCTTGCAAACAGTCAGTATGCTACGATTAGAGAGGAAAAGGGTATTATTTATCTTTATATGAGAACAGCAGAAAGGCAAGTTGTATATATTTGAATCTTTTACACCCCTATTTATATAACATTGGCATTATTCTTGATAAGTCATGTAAATTATTTGGTTAAACAAAAATTCTAAATTATTGAAATGCCATCAAAAGTTTATGTTCCATGTTCCAATCTAAAGTCTATGTTCCATTTCAATATAAAAAGAAATACGACAACCTTTGCTTTCATATACATTTTTATATATGTAAATATTATTTTTTTATTAGAATACATACACCTAAAAGTAGCTGGGAAAAAGTCAAGCTATCTAGAAATTTTGAGAAGGCAATACAACAAATTAATGAAAATCTGCTCTACTGGTCTAATTTCATAAAGGCAAAATGTAAGCAAAGATTTCTCAAGATCACGCAATATCTCATTCGTATGAGAAAATTCAGATTAAGACGGCAAAAGAAGATTGTACCGCTTCAGAGAAAGATTGAAAGAAGAGAAAGACGTAGGGAAGAAAAGGCTCTGGTTGCTGCAAGATTAGAAAATGCAATTGAGAAACAACTTATGGACAGACTGAAGAAGGGACTGGTAATATTATATTTTATATTTGTTGCCATTAGAAATTAGTTATATTTTGGAGATATAATTTTTTTTATGTTTCAGTACAAGGGTATTTACAATTTTCCGCAAGAAGTGTTTGATAAAGCTGTAGAAGCTGTTGAAGTTGAAGGAGAAAGCGAAGCAGAAAACGAACAGGATGAGGAACAGGAGCAAGAACTTAATAAGGAAGTGGAAATGGAATTAGAAGAGGATGAGAGGGAACTTGAGCAAAATGGTCCACAATATATTGAAGCTGATAGTGATGACGATGACTACGAGGATGATGACATTGAAGAGCTTTCTATGGTATATAATAAAATAATTATTTATTTTAAAATACATTTTATATATTTTAAAATAAATAGTTATTTACATATATTTTATTGTGTAGGATGAAGATAGTGATTCTGGACAGAGGGAAGAAATTGAATTATCGGACAGTTTTGAATCTGAAGCCAGTGATATTGAGGTAAGAACTTTCTATCTCAAAATAAGCTTGTTATGTCATAGGTGATCCTGATATAAATTGCTTATATCTCATTAGGACTTACTCAAACCATCCACAAGCAAGAAAACAAAAGTGCCGAAAGTTGTCAAAAAAGGAAAGGCACAGAGAAAATCGCGACCGAGAGTAGAAATCGAGTACGAAGTGGAAGAGGACAATCTACAAAAAGAACGGACGTAGCACAATTGTGTAAATATTATAATTTTGCGTTTATAATAAAATTACCCAAACATTTATATATTGTTCAATATTTTGTTTGGAACAATTGCCATTATGATCGCTAATTCGATGGTATATAAATCGTCAGTATTTTAGTACAAGTTTCGCGCGCGTGTTTAGAATATTAGAAGTATATATATATACATGATGTGTGTGTGCGTGTGCATGCACATGTACGCGCGCGTGTGTGTATTATGTGCAATATATGCGTTCAAAAATTCCGCCCACAATGCGAGCGTGCGAAAGCGCCGAACGGAAGAAGCGCGAAAACTCTCGGCAACGTAAACGCGGATGGTACAGACATCTCGTCGGAGAAGAATCGAGACGTCTGTGTAGCAGACGATACGATTAATCGTGACGTAAAAAAAGAGGTAAATTCCGCGCGTGGTCGTTTATCGCGGCCTCGACGATCCTAGTCTGAAACGGGAATGTTCCTCGCGACTTGTTCGCACGCTTATCGTTCCTAATCGAAATCGCGATCGTGATTCATTAGCGGGGCGTTAGTCTGCAGTGCTTCGGCATTGCGCATTCGTCAAGATTGTCACGCACGTTGACATTTACTTTTCGCCGTACGCCGATATCGGCCCTTTCGCGTATCGGATAAAAAAAAAACGCGAACGCTAAAAACATGGTGAATCGTTCGCGATAAAATGTGTGGCCACGAATCGCCACGATTTCATCTCTTTGCTTGTGCTATTTATAGAGCAAGTAGGTTATTTGCCAAAGATTCAATCGCAAGAATGAAAATAATAAGCAACATTCAGAATGACGTATAATACAATGAATAATACGGAATTAACGTCTAATATCAATATATGTGTGCTACTATTAATGTATAATATATATATGTATGTATGTATATATATATAATGTGTAATATATACATATATATATAAACGCGCGTGTATTATATATGTAATCTAATTCTGCGGAAATGTTTTTGATGACATGTTGGAAAATGAGATACACACTCTCGTTGCGCGTTAATCTAATAAGAACACTGTACGATTTGCCTTGATTTGCGATTTGCGCGGTGTTAAATCCCTCGCTTTTATCGAGCAATTAACGTGATAAAGCGGTGGCGGGGTACCATAGCTATCAAAGCATTCGTTGAACGGATTATCTTTATCGAGCACGTTTCGCAATGTCCTTTCGTTCTCTTTTCTCTAATATAGAACGTGTCGTCTTATTCTAATTATATCTCGCATTTTCGCGAGCACACAAGTGTCAATTCCTTTGGAAACGAGTTCCTTAATCGCACGAAATATTACTTAATCGTAATATTTTCTTAATGATCAATTCTGAGGTGTGTCAGCTGTGGGATGGAGCAATCTGTGATTTCTTTTCATCAGGCACATAATGTCAAGGATCATGAAATAAGTTAAAAGCTGGAGAGCAACATGAATCTATGCCGCACAATTGTCTGACTGGGCTTTGCTCTGAGTTACATGTCATTGCTTTGCGCACAAATGCCAGAATGTTAAACAGCACTGCTAATATGGAACTGAATAATGTGGGAAGCAATAGAAGTTCCATATACCTTGCACTATCGTTTCGAAAACTGTGTCTGGCAACAGTTGGCTTACCACTTCTATCGCTGTTATTCTGTTTCATCACGGCATACATATTTCAACAGGATGACATTCACGAAACTCATTGTAGGGTAAGCGCAAAATTTCATATCACATATGACATTAAATAAGTGATGTGTATTTATCAAATTATGAAAATCTAATCTATCTGTTTCTTTGTTAAAGGTTTACAATATTCTTCCCTCGATCTCGGCCATTACTGGTGTATCTCCTCAGAGGTATCTATGGCGTATCAGCATAGCATTACACATTGGACCTAGACTGGTTATTGCCAATGTTTATCATTCATATTATTACAACATACTCAAGAGCATTGAAGATGTGCCTCTAAAAATTATGGGGAGCAAGCTCCTAAATTTATGCTATTGGCTAAATATTGCCGAGGTAGCGGCTTTGTGTGGTGTAACATACATTTCTAACAGGGAAAATTATTGTAAGTAATTTATATAAAATTTCATATGCCATTAATACAATCAAAGTGTCAGATACAATGAATTCACTTCAGTAAACGTTATTACAGGGGTGCACGAAAAAATTTTCATAGTGTTCATGATTAGTTCGCTCACGTATATGCTGACCGCCGTAAGATTGGGTTGCCTAATAACTCCAAATGCACAAAGCCTTCAGTACAAACAGGCGCTCTTTATGATGAGTCTCGTCAGTACAATTGGTCTTATTATCTTCTTCTTGAAACATCGATTGCTGTGTCATGATTTGGGTAAGAAAAATAAAATCTTAAATATTATATTTACGTTAGCTTAAACAAAAACATAAAAAATAAAAACATAATATTTATTATTCTGAGCAGCATTTAGTTGGTTCTCGCTATGTGAGTATGTGATAGCTTTTGCAAATATGGGCTTTCACATCACTGTGGTTTTGGATTTTCCAAAAGAGCAACTGATTGTAGGTCACGATTTACCTGCCGCGAAAATAGATTAACCTTTTAGGATAACTCGTCATTCTCATTGTTATATTAAAGTGCCTATTGCCTCTGTATGGAAGTGCTATAAATCATGGTTTTCAAGAGGTGAACATTTGGCACAATACACGATACACAATTTCATGATTATCTCATTTTTATGATATTTTACAAAATTACAATGTGTTCTATTGTTGAAGTTGATATAATTTGCTTCCCGCGATTTTTAAAATAGCGAATACTCGATATATATATATATATATATCATATTTACATTTATATTGCAATATTATATTTATATTTCAATTGATTATAATATTTGATTAGTACTTTTGTGAGCGTAAAGGAATGTATGATTTGTGAGAAAAATGAGAGATGGAAAATCTAGCGCTTCCAAAATGTGGCACTGGTTACTTTCAAAACGATGAAATATGTAACGGCCTTTTAATCGGTTAGCAATAGAGTATATAATTATAGTAAACAATAGTTTAAAAAGTATCCTACATACAAACAGCATTTAACATTAATGTAAATTGAATATTATTATTGCGTCGTATGAGATTACTTCTAAAGACTTTTAAATCTTTTTTTATAGAGGCTTTTACAAGGTGAGAATTCTAGTCAACATATTAATTCTAGTCGCGATATATTTTATTCGCTTTATGCTATTCTTACTTTATGTCATAAAACTAAAATTAGATTGTAGAATGCAGAGTTATATCAAATAGACTTTGAGATATAATTACGATTATTGAATGTATGTAACTTTGAATTATTGCAAAGATATATAATTGTGTCTTGTTGGCAAATCTCATGATAGAAATCCTAAGTTATATTTATTCACCTTGTAAGAGATTAATTTATCTTGTATAGATTTTGAGATAATAAAATCAGCTAATATTCACGAGCTGTTCTGTTCGGCATTATTGTACTGCAAACGTAGGATAATCGTTCCTATGTTTGTATGTAGTATACGATAGTCTGATAGTATAACAATTATCCAGACACTAATGATTAAAGCAGTCGCAATCGCAATTAAAGTATTTAAACGGGGATTGCATTCGGACCAGCTTTTTCAAGAGGTATGATCTAAATTTCTCACGCAAATTTGTAAGACAAATGTTGAAAACAAAAGTTTCTATGAAATTTTACAATTAAAAACCCCCGTACATCTCTTGTTTAAAACATAGATGTATATATGTATACGGTTTTCGGACAAAATTATATAAAACTTTAAGCTTTAACAATTTTTAATCATCGGAAATAGTTGATGGCTAAATATTGTCAAATATCTTGATTTATTAAAAATTGAATCTTCGATGATTTATTATTTCAAAATCCAGTATAATTACGAATTAACGGATGTTCGAAGTAAATCGGATTTTATTGAGCAGTTTTCGACAAAGCGAGATGTCCAGTAAAACCTTACAAAGAAACTCATAAGTAAAATTTGTTATTCAAAGTGTTATTAGAAATTATATGCAGTAGAACTTTCACAAAGTGATTTTCGGAAATCTTGTCTATGCCCTTGTCAAAAAAAATTGCACGAAATGTCGAAATAAAGTTTCATATATGCGAAAATAGGCTTGAAAATAGGAATCTATAAAGAGAAGGACAAGCTAAGTCTCTCTGTAATATTCAAAAAATTTGCGCGAAATATCTCTTGATACTTGTATCAATAAGCAAAGTAGCGTTTATTACATGTGTATTTATAATAAGCAGATGATACGTTATCGCGATATCTCTTAGGATTTCGTTATAAAGGCCAATAGTTTCAATGTGACTCTAGATAGCACTCGCAGTTTAACGGTATCATTTTTGCACATTTTTACAACTGGAACGTGATAATTGTAGCATATTTTGATATGACGAATTTTCGTTGAGGTTCCTCGTATGCAATAATTTGATGAAAGAAAAAAAAACGAACACTACATATTTATCGCTAGTTCTTCGCAGATACACGATATATTTGTCATCAGTAATCACGTGGAGATGGTAGCTTTAGATAATCTTTAAAATTATTACGAAGAAGTAGCGCTTTTTTCTTGTTTTTTTTTTTGCACACGCGGCGGACACGATGTGTTCGATCACTCGAATGTAACATCTTGACAGTTCCTATTATACATGGAACCATTTTTATACATTATCACGATGTAAAAATTAATGCACAGTAGTCTTGTTTGATTCATTGATACCGTTATCGGATGCTAATCTGCGCCAAGTGATGCATTAAAGATATATCGTGGAATTTTACGTCGGAAGCGCTGCGCACATTAATTATTACCTTCAAAGATCTTTAATGAATCACTTGTATTTTACGCTTCGTTGAACAACCACTTTGCGACCACTGCTCTTTAAATACACTTGTAGCAATAATTGAGAATCTTTTCTGCATCCTGTCTTTTATTCCGTTAAAAAAACAAGAATATCAATATGATTGTGGATTGATTATAGTGGAACGTATTCATCCTAATAGGTCGTGAGCTTACATTAGCATTCTCGGAATACAAATATAAGTACATCAAGAATTGCGCACTTTTTCTTATAGATTGCTAAGCGAATTTTTAAAATCAGTTTTTACTTCTTAAATGTATAATTAAAGTTGTGACATAAGCTATCTATCTCTGTCTTTCAAACTTAACTTTCTTAAATAATTCTGCAATTAGGCATTAATTTTTTCCTAAAAAATTCTCTTCGATAATTGAAGGGAGATGTGCGATTTCTGATGTATCTTATGTGTATTGTTAATTGATGGATACCGAATACGCGAGTCATGTTGGGAGTTATATTGAATATCTCTGAATATTGTATATGTATACATATATTATATATATATATATCATATTATATATCTATAATATATGTATGTGTAAAAGTAGAAATTAATAATATATGAAAAAGTCTTTTTTATAGAAATATAGCGTTAACTTGCAAAAATAAGTTCTATAAAAATATCGCAAAACGAAAAATTTTGGTAATCAAGTTTTCTTGTGCTAATCTTTTTCGTTTGTACAAGTCACATGTTAGAAAACATGGAAAGGATACAATCCCACCGATATTAATTTTGCAAGCATTGGTATTGCAAAATGATGCTTCCAAAGAGTTGTGTGCTAAACATTTATTTAGCAACAATGCTTTTTTGTGATTACGCTCGATAGTTGCACATGCGGCGATTTATCGATATTCATAAATTTATTGTTAAGATATTAACACACCCTGAGAGTGATTTGAAAAACCTAGCGAGGAACGAGTTTAAACGTTGAAAAGTGTTAAGGATATTATTTGCGCTGTGTTACCTCTTTTTTGAAAATATATTTTCTTTCTTATACACACAACAAAAGCTTTTTAGGATGGAAGTTCTGAAAACATATTTTAAAATTTCGTCATATGAATTTTTACACATTGGCGATAACTAAACATATCTATCAAGAATTTCTATCATATTCGAAGTTCTTTCTTTTTTCGCTGTAAATAATGCTAGCACACGATATACAATTATATCTTGTATAAATGACGGAGTGGATATCAATGGCACGTTAAACAAATGGCACGACGATTTTCCTTTCATTAGTATGGCAACTTAAATACAGATTTGAAGCAAAATCCTTACATAATTCACACTGTCGAGTCGCAACTATTTTTCTGCGATCCGTATTTTTCAAAATCATTTTGCTACTGAAACACTTTTTCTAATTTACATGATATATATCGAAATTATATCGATAAAGTGCTACGATCTCACTGAAAAAATTACTCGTATCATTTTGGGTAATTGACAATTCTGTGATAATAAGCACAAACAGCTTTGCTATATTCCACTTTACAAGTTTTATTTCTTCTTAAAATAACTTTTCCATATCTATCGTTTTTATTTTTCTCTTCAGATTATTTAAAAAATATATTATATTTTACGCCAAAATTTTAATTGTATATTATCACAGAATTCATTTTCCCGAAGCATCTACTCTTATATTTAACGGCGAATCGAGTAGTGAATTTGTATATTTACGAATTATTATTGAAGTAGACAATTAATTAATCAAGTGCAGTAAATATCTAGTAAGAGAATAAATCTAGTTAAATAGTATTATAATCTAGCCTTAATCTAATCTCTGATTTTGTGAAATCTTATCAGGAAAGGTACCGTTGAATTTGCGTCACATTATATAACTTATTAAATTCTTTCACGTATATATATGTATATTACATTCTGCGCAAATTTTGAGACAAATCTTCGAGGCAAATCTTCGAATTGAAAACTTTCGCGGCATAGAAAGCAAACTTACGTCCGACGTCTCTGATATAGATCTTTGATCTCTGCCACAGTCTTGTGTATCATAAATCAGAGGAAGAGTTAATCGAGCCTCAAATCCAACCGAAACCTGCAGCATTGCCGAAGGTAATTGAACTCTGTTGACCTTAATGTAGGAGAATAAACTGGCACGATTAAATGGCTATCGTGTGACACGAACGAGAGCTCTTTCATCGTCCTCTCGCGTAACCAAATTTAATAAGTTATTTCCTTCGGCCGTACCTAAGATTGAACGAAGGCTCGAACATTCTGTTCATACAGTTCATTAATGATTTTACATCACTATATGAAATAGCTGTATTTTCCTACACAATATGGTCGAGCATCGATGCGATGTAATATTCACTCCGATACTCTGTATTTCCGATGAATACACGACCGCTGTATTATAGTGTATATTTCTTGTAATCGGTTTATAGAGCGGGTGCTCTATACTGTGATTAAAAGTATTTCTGTGTATGTGATGACTTGTAACGGGTTACAACACTGATTTCGATCAGGGCAAGAATGATTTCTATTTGTATCGCGAACGATTGTCAAGTAAATATTACCGTACACAACCAACAACTTCTGTTCTTATTAATCTTACTAAACAATCTACAATAATCCATTTTTTTTCAGGAACTATAAAACAGAACTATAACAGATATAATTTTGATTAAAGTTCAAGTATCAATCAATTTAAGAATATCAAGAGAGAGTATCATTAAACACAATTTCTATATTTATTCGTAATACAATGCAAACGTGCATAAATTTTTGTCTTATCTATCGAGCGTTGTATTCTTCAAGATTATATCCATTTCATTCTTTACTTTTACAAAACTATTCTATAATACTGTTTTGCCATATTTATCTAATATGTTGTTAATACCTTTAATAAGATATAATACCTTTATAAAACAGGCATCGAACATATGGGCGTTTTTCTCATTTAATCGAGGTACGGGTAACGGAGAGTTTAGACCCGATTCTCTTTCGTGATTGCGTAGAGGATGATAGACTTCCATTTTTTTGTGCGAGATTCGCTAAATCCTTTATGAATAATGGAGAATCACGTAACTGCGCGCTTCTGTTTTCTGCTGGCGAATCTGTAAGCACATTTTTCTTATGTAAGCATATTTTTCTTATACATTGGTCGAAAAGTTCGGTCGAATTGTACAGCTGGCTTCTCAAGCGTTTAATGTCATTGGATGAAACAGATTCTGTGTTTACCTAAAAACTCATTTATCAAAGCCAAGTTTTAACATTTTCCCAAGATTTTTCGATATGCGGTACTTAAATGTGATATTCAAACACATTTAGCATATGAAATGAGATATCTTAAAATACAGGATTTCGTAACGTATACGCTTGTACAGTTGTTCGTTATTATTTTTCATATAAGCAATTTTTTTACAGTTTCTCTCGGACATAAATTCTTTACAAACTTATAGTATTAAAATTTGTTAACAAAAAAATATGATTGGATATTTTAGCTCTTTAATTTATAATTTTTATAATTGATCTCTTTAATTTATAATTGAGCTTTTAATTTATCATTTGGAAGCCATCGATTCTCTTTGACATTGAAATAAATAATGTTTTTGTTAGTTTTAATATCTATCATTGAAAATTTATGTTTTTTATCACAAGCAAAGTTTTTTTTTTATATTTTTGTGCAACTACATTCCTCGATTAAAAGACTATTAAAATATTACGAAGAGGAGTTCATATGATTTAGAAATAAAATCAAATGTGTTAAAGCCAATATATATACATATGTTTGATCTGTCTTTCTATCGACATACCGTTCTCAGATAAATCACCGTTTCTTGTTCCAGGCTTCTTCAATCCCGAAATGTTTGCGTTCCCTTTGATCGCATCTTTGATATCATCGTTTCTACGAATTTTCACTTCTACGGATCCCTTTTCCAAAATCCTAACTTTTGTAGAAATCGCTGACGACGTTTCGACGCATCGTCTGCACCGCCATACGAATCTAGGATCGTAAACGTCAACGTCGATGACCGGAGGTTGGTGACACAACGGATGATAAGTCTCTTGACACTCTTGGCACTCCAGCAAAATCAAAGGTCCCAGTTTTGCGCCGTTGCAAATCTTGGATTTTACAAATCGCACACAGATGTACACAATTTCAACAGCGCGGCAGCTTGTGCGATGTCAATCGCAACGATCAATAGTGTGTTATCTCACGTGTAAGTTATAAGTTATAAACTGGATCGCGAAAGTTTAATTGAGAAAAAAAACCTTGCACACGGTTCCATCGGCGGATCCTTCGTCGGGAATCGAGATCCTGGGAACGTTCTGATCGTCGCAGCAATCCTCATAATTGATCTCGAATACTTTTATATCAGCCGTTTGATGGTTCGTGATTTTCTCCGTCACGTCAGATTCGAGAAAAGAAACAACTTCGGAACCGTCCCAGATCTCATTTTCCATCGTTTCGACGCATCGTCCTTGGACGTAGTCGCGTTTCTTTGAGATTCTTATCGAAGCGATTGCTTCGTCGGTATTTTGTAAAAATCTTCTCGGCATTCTAGCGGCCAAAGTTTTACCGGGGCCGTATTTCTTCTCGATACAAGCGTCCAGCATTCGACGAAGCTTCTCGGCACTATTCTCATCGGTCGAATGCAATAACGCTAATGCGTTGAAGAAATCCTCGTTGGCGTATGTGTCGGACATGCTCCTCTCGGTATGCATTTCTCGAATCTAGATGTTCCATATATTGTACGAATATCAATGTTTGATGTACTGACCTGAACATCCTCGATATTAATTGTATTTTGAATTACTTTATTATATATGTATTAAAATATAAATCGTAAAATATAAAAAATCCATTAAAAAAACACGTAAAATCATGAAGAGAATTCAGGAAAGTATGTCATAAACTTTGAAAGAGAGAGCAAATTACGCGCTTTATCTTTTTCAATTCTTTTAAATATCTTTTTTTCGCCCAAAACAGAGATTTCGCTCCGGCATAATAGCTGAGGGTTAAAGAATCTTTGAGACGTTCCGAATGTCTCGAACTTGACATTGTTAACTCACGTACGACGATGTGCTCTCGACGAATTAAGGGCCGGTCATGCACGAAGGAGTGTAAGCGGCAAGTGGTCCTGCGGACTGGTAACAATCCTGGGAATTGTACGGGCCAGGACGTTCTACGGATTTAGATATGCGAATAGTATCTCGGGACGGACGTTCGTCGTGAAATGTGCCGAAGGAAGGTGGCCGGCATTTATCGGGCTCGATCATCGACTCGCCGCTTGTATATCGACGGAATCGCATCGACGACGCACCATTGTTCTCGTGACTGTTTGCTAATAGAATCCAACGCTTATGGTCGTCGTTCTCCCGAGGATCGGATACTGGACATTGAATATTCAACAGACGATGTTACCGGGCTATTGACGTGAACGCGTGATCACCACACGGCCCGCTCTGTAATTCGAAGAAGATCTAATGCGAGTTACGATTCTCGCGTTACACATGATACGGAATCTTTTAAATAGGCCCTGAAGCGAATAATTAGAAATTATGTAAAAGTTTGGTACAGAGAAACCTATTAACATAATATTGACTCGTAAAAAGTTTTAAAAAAGTACATCTTTATACATATATTTTCTAGTTTGATTTCTGTTCTAATATATTTGCAATTGTTCTCTTATTTTTTTATTTTATATTTACATTGTTTATTGTAGATATCAATCATATAAACAGAAAATGTTTTATTTAATAATTAAAATTATCGACAAAATTTTTTTATTCGATAAAAATTCTGTTAGAAATAATCGAATAAAGTCTAAAATGATTTTTTTTTTTTTACAGTAAGACAATTTTCCGGGCATTCGTGTTCACGGATCCTTGCAAGATACGGATCTCCTCTCACCCTTCTTCCCTTCAGCATCAGCTTTTCTTATACTCGCGGCTTGCATCCGCGTGACGCGCTTTTTCAAGGGCTCTATTAATAAGCCCGTACGTTCTTCCTCACGCTTTTTCGGAGATGACGACGCGGGGGATGAGAGCGAGCGGAAAAGCATCCAATTATCATGCCCGATGCCGGGGCTTCTCACCCTGCACAAGCTCGGTACCAGAATCGACTGGAATCCGGTCGGGAAGCCGGGCCCGGTAGACGTCGAACGAGTGGGATTATTCTGCGTCCGGGTTCGGGGCCGGGGGCCGTGCGGGGGCAAGCCGAGGGAACAATGTCGGAAACGACGGGGACGGTATGCCGAGATATGCAGGATATCGCGCAGAACTGCGATCCTTCGAAGTCTGAGCGAGAGAGCTATGAGGATACAGCAGTGGCGCAAGTATAGTGAACCAGATATGTACGCTCCATGGCCGTGCAGCTGAGAGAGAGAGAGAGAGAGAGAGAGAGAGAGGAGAGAGGAGAGGAAAGAGAGAATACGTTTCTCTAAGTGTATTAACTCTCCGAAGCGAGAAGAGAGACAGAGAGAGAGAGAAGGGGAGAGAGAGAGATCTCTCTCGCCGCGCGAGCACCGCCTAAATATGTAATAATATCTACGGGAGATACCGGCATTCCCCGACCTCGAGAAGAATTCGATCAAAATGTGTCGCGATACTCTCCCGGTATGCCAGGTGAGGTACGCGTTCACCTTCCTATCTCCTCGCCCTCCTTCAGCAGCTTCCTACCGCTTCTCGCCCCTTTCGACCCTTTCGCATTCGCCCTACTCCGTCGTACCTCCCCCGCGTCTTCTTCCGTCGTTGTGCTTTGTCCTCGTTTACACAGGATCGGATACAATAAGCGCGTCATACGCATCCTTGCGCGTTCAGACTTGCTCAAGTCTGTTCAATCCCTATGCGAAATCTCAATCAAAGAAGTAGAGTGAAATCTTAGACTTACTGCGATTCCTTTCATGTATCAATTTTTTTTTTTAATTAAACAGGCTCAATTTTTTAAAATAAAGATTTGATTAGGCGATTATTATTTAAAATTGATTTTCAAGTTCTATGATTTTTTTCCGGCAAAATTTTTTAAACCTACTACCTAGATTTTTGCGGAGAATTGTATTAAAAATTGAAAAAAAAATGTTACAAATAATAATCTATTACATAATTGTTGTTAACAAAATATCCCTATAGAATTTATATATAAAGAAATAAAAAAATTAGACTATATAAATTTAATTTTGCACGTCGTACCAGTAAATAAAATTACAAATTAAATTTATGAAGAGAAGATAAGAGAAAGAGAATAAGAATCTATCGGTATATGTTAAAAGTTTTTAAATAAAGGAACAAATAATTTTTAATGTCGCTTACCGCGAGGCGATTCCGTCTAAAAGAGAAAATCTTTATATTGCGAGAGAAGCGTCTCTGCTTTTAAGTGCAGCAGGAATTTCCGAATGCGCCGTTCGCGTGATATTTTAATACTTTATACCTGACGGTCCTTGCGAGTAAATCTCTGCCATGATAAGACCTGCCAGGAATCTCACCCCCGCGGAATATCTGCCGTTTATAAGAAATGTTTTCGAAGTTTATGAGGGCGACGCGTAGCCCTGGTATGAGATGGATCTAAAGCTCTCTTTCTCTCTCTCCCTTTCTTCCGCATTCTTTTTTTATTTTCCCCTTTTTAAATAAAAGCAACACCGATAGAGGAAAGACGCCGTGTCGCAAAACTGACAATAAAATTACGTCGTCGTCGCTAAAATATCATCGAAAAATGCGAGGAGAATCTTTCCGTCGAAAATTTGCAGCAGCAATACAATATCATGATTTTATACACCATAACTGCATTCAATTATTAAAGTGTTATTCCGAGTGTTATCTTTTAGATTAGCAAGTTCAAAAAGCGAGTATAGTATTGTAAATAACAATTTTGTGCGATGTTGAAACTTTCTGTGACTTTGCGGAACAAGAGCATCGTGCATGCCTATGATTTTGGGTATTATATTACGGTTACAATTCTGAGTTGCACCGGCTAATGCAATGTCCATCTGAACATTGTTGTGATGTCACAAACTTAGACGCGAACTAGGATTAGCTATTTTGCGTATCAAGTACAACTTCAAACACACACACGTATACATATAATATATGCACAATGAATGCATCTCGTGTGAGATAATACCGTGTCGACAGCCACTGCAAATTATATTTTTAACAAAGTTATATATTGTGACTTCTCTTCCTAATCTACACGAATCAAAGGAAAATTATATTAATTTTTCTATGAATGTCGCCCAATCTCTAAAATCAAGGCTTCATCGAAAAATCTCTGGCCTCCTTCTATCTCTTCCTGTCCCCAACATCTAAGATTATTTAGCGATATAACTACATCTCGAACGTAAGGTGAAAAGAACTTTGTTTTACTTTTAATTGCCCCCTTTGAGAATTAAAATGTGCGGGTAAAAATAAAACGAAGCAGAAAAAAGGTCGACGAAAATTATAAAAAGTCAATCCCCCGATTTCGAAAAGATCATGAAAATTTATATAGCTTCGTATAAACTTGACTTTCTGTCGATTCTTATTAATTCATCTATTTTTCGCAAACGTATATCTGACTCGTGCATAACGACGCCTGTGATGTCGACTCGACGACGCTGCAGATTTCTTGCAGGAGTCAGGTGCGGAGCGTCGTCGCGGTGCGTTCTGTGTCGATGAACCTACACCGATCTTCCAAGTAAAGTCAGCAGACGCGGCTGAATGCAAAGTGCATCGTTGCATAACGCGAAATTGCGCGCGCAACACTGCTTTTGCGACACGTGGATAGGAAAAGAGAGAAAGAGGGCAAAGAAAACAAAAAGAGAAAAAAAAATATATATATGCATGTATATTTTTATGTATCGCCACGGCGCTAACGATTATCCGATGGCGTAACGGTTGATCGCTGCAAATATGACGGAAAGATGATTCTTTTTCTCTTTACGTATATATTTCCAGCATTGTTTCCACGCTTTTCAATTAATTATCTTCGATATCGTCGCGCAAACCAGCGTTCCGCGGAGCAGTTTTACGACTGTCGACGTTAAATAGGATTCGCGGCATACCGACCGTGCCGTATCTTATGCTCGGGTCAAAATAGCTCGAATAAGCAGTAGGGTGTAAAGAGAGGGATAATTGTCAATTTCCTCGGGAACGAAATTCCATATGCCATGCATTAAAATAAGATAAGCTCCATCCTCCTGAATTCTCTCTCTCTCTCTCGATCGCTTTTTCCCACCTATTAAACCTCTCGCTCTTCTAATTACCGTCAGGAAATGCGTTGTCGGCGTGGCAGGATGGCTTCGGAAATTAAGTGTTTAGCGGAATTTCTATCGTTATCTGGGTGTTACAATGCTATCCAGTTTGCGACAAAGAGAGAACAATTATCGACGCAATGCGGGCAATAGGTAACCAGCCTTTTATCACCGAAAACATGCAGTTGCGATTACGCGTATTTCCGATACCGCAAATATAGTGTACGTCAGCAGATGTAGCTTTGCATCGGAGAATCAAGATAGCGATCGAGAAAATCGATCGGCGAGTGACGGAAATGTCAAAATATCAAAACGAATTATTTATATATTTTTAGCCTTCTCAAACTGTCACATCAGAAACGAGAATATTCACGCCAATTGCTTGCAAACTTATATAATTGACAATTACACGACTTCGTTCTCAAGCTCCTTATCAATTTGTCAAACTGTCCAATAAAAACATCGAGGCTTAAGATTTTTGTTTCCTCATTATAACTGTATGAATTATGCTATCACAAACGAGAAATTGGGTGAATTGTTTTCTTGCGTCATACGTTGAAATAAATTACTTTTTTTCCATTTATGTCACCACTCACGTGATATTTAAATAGCATAATTTGTTAAAATATGAATCTGTTTCATTACTCTGTATTATAATAAATGCACTTAATCTGCATGCATTCTATATCTTCAGCGAAAATGAATCTTATGACATTTGAACAATTGATTTACGACTGTTTATTAATCCAAGCTTAGCCAAGTTTTTTAATCTTAATTTATAACGCAAAGAACGATTCACATAATTCTCGCTTCCGACGATCATAATTCAACGTGGCTGTAGTAAGAGGTCAAAAGCTTCGATATAAGTTTAAGATGGAAATTGCCATATTAAGCTTCGTTTCGCATCGAAGTTTAGCGTTTTTTTTTTTTTTTTTAATCTATATTCGAAGCAAAGTACAGTATTGGTAAAAGCCCCGTGATGACTTTATAATCGCGGGAATTACATCGCGAAAGGTCGCGGCTTAAACGACGTTTCCACGGTACATCGCCAAAGTTCGCGCGGCAGAAATCGGGCATTAACGTAATTAAGTATTTAAAGAGGCACGTTGTGCGCGGAAATCGGAGTCTGCCGTGCACCATTTCTATTCAACCCGTGCGGCGTACAACGCGTTGAAAACTCTCGTTTTAGCCCGGCGGTGCGTCGCGTCGCGCTTTGCCACGTCGCGCTGCTGCCCCGGCCCGTTTGTAAACTTTTGTGCGGCACAATGCAACCGACTGACAAAAGGAGCTCATTGCGCGGCAAACGTTTAAAGGCATTAATTACGGCCGGGCCTTTGTGCCAGTCGCAAAAGTTAACAGCTCCGGGCATTATTTTCGTACGCGAACCGTGTTTCGGTTTGCGAGAGCGAGCTGTTTGACATCGTCGTTATTAATCTGCGATGTTTTCCATTTTGCGATACTGCGCTATTGTACATCGTGTAGCATTTTTGAAATACCATCTGTGTTTGTTTTTGGGTTACATTATATCGGATAAGCGATTTTATAGACAAAGAAATCCTTTTCAAGAATTAAAATAGAAAGATTTATAAAAATGCAACATAATATATGAAAACATATATAAAAATACACACTACATAATCACTTGAAATGAAAGTATAATAATATAGCGTACAAGAGTTAAAAATATTTTTAGTATTATAAAAGTTAAATGATTGAGGGCTTAAATAAAAATCCGATATTATATGTGTGTGTATGTATAAATTCTTTAAATAAAGAAAATATATAATTCTTTCTGCGCGCACTGTAATGTCGAAAAAAAAGTTTCAAAAAAGTAGAGGTAAAGATATATTGATCATTTAAATTTAAATAAAATTTCTATAAATACTCTCTTAGTAAAAAGAAGTAAAAATAAATCTCTATTTATTTTTATGTAGTCTATTTTGAAATGCATGAAACTAAATGTTTCTTTTAAACTCTAAAGTCGTTTTCCTCAAAACTTTTCTCAAGTTGGTGAGCATTATATTTCAAAGATGAATTCGGCTTGTGAGATATACGTATAACTACGTCATTCAGAATGCACGAAAAAAAAAACGTGCATTAAATGATCAGCGCGAGCCTTCTCTTCAAACTAGAATGTTCTACGCTACATTTTCATTTATTAACGCTTTCGTTTGTAAAGCCTAAAATGCAACCCCTGAAATTCAACAAGTGCTCGTTTCCTGAAGAGAGAGAGAGAGAGAGAGAGAGAGAGAGAGTGCGCGAACGGACGAGCGAGCGAACTCCACCAACAACCTACCTCCATTACGTGCGTGACGCGACTGATTCGTGGCGCGGGGTACGAGCCGTACGGGGGTAGTTAATGGGGGAGCGGTGAAGGTGGGGGGGAGAGGAGTGGGGATAGCGAGACGCAGCTTCGGGCCTCTTCGGAGCTCCTCGGGCGCGTTCGTGATTCTGGTTTCTCCCGCGACCGCGTAAGCGGTGTCAGCGTGTGCGCAGACCGGCTGCGCAGCAGGCGTGTGCGTTGTCCAGATTCTTTGTGCCATTCCTGGCATACCAAAAACAAGAGTGGTGACCGTTCTCGTATTTACCGCGGTGCAGTCTTGCGCGCTAATATAACACCGTGTGAATTTCGTTCGCGACAATAAGGGCCATCCTCGTGCTCGTGCGTGTGCCGCCACGTCACACAGCTCGTCTAGTGGTAAGTACACGATACAAAATAGTGCTGAAACGCCGTTCGCGAAAGTGCGCGGCGTCCACGCCCGTGTTGTCCTGACGGTGGCGTCGTCTCACAACGGGCCCGCGCAAGGAACGAATCCGACCGCAGCGACGATGGTGATATTATCTGTGGAGAGAGAGAGAGAGAGAGAAAGAGAGAGAGAGAGAGTCAGAGTGAGTCACAGACGGACGATGAACGAAAGAGAGCGAGACAGAGGGAGCGAGAGACGCCGTATGTGTACATATATGATGTGTAAAAGAGAGAGAAAGAGTGTGAGAGAGAGAGAGAGCGCAAGCGAGAGAGAGAGCGAGAGAGAGAGAGAAAAAAAAGCGTTGTAGCGTGTGTGTGGTGCGTGTTCTGCGTGAGTGGTTCAGCGAGCGAGTGAACGGGCAAGTGAACGAGTGAACGCGTGACGCCGTTATCCGTTGCGCGACCGATATTCTCGCACGTTCAGCTCGCTTGTCACAAGCTCGTGCGACATTTCCGCTCAGCCGGAGCGTCCCCGTGTTTATCTAGCTCTATTGTTTTGCAATTAAATGAAAAAAAAAGATGCGCAGGTAAATAGAGAAAGTAGCATGATCCTCGGGGAGAGAAAAGTCGAGAGAGGGAGCGAGAGAAAGAACGGCGACAGAAAAACGATTCACCGGCATGAAGTTGGCCGTGTTAGAGGTACTCTTTCTCTCTCTCTCTCTCTCTTTCTCTTTCTCTTTCTACCGGTGTATGCGTTCCGGTAGAGGGCTGTTTACGTCGAGTATTCGCAGGTTCGAACAGGTCCGAATCCCCGAGTTGTCGCGCGCGTTTACGAGTGTGTGCATCGCGTCGCGTCGTGTGTCGTGTCAGCTGTGCGTTGTAAGGGAACGTGTACGGGAACCGCACGCTCCTGTTCCGAATCGCGCGCACGAGCGCGGCGCAGCGCAGCGCAGCGCAACGCGAGACGCGCGTCCCGGAGACGTGGAGGTTAGGGTGACTCTCCTCTCGCGGTCGTCGCGGTGGTGTGGGCTGCGTGCGCGTTTCCTCGTTGTTTCGGCGCGCGAGCGGGGCAGCGCCGTGACAGAAACGCGTGCTGCTCACCGCCTAGTCGTCTGTCCGCCAGCCCGTCCGCACGCTCGTGTCTCTAGCTCGTGTCGTCCGCGCTTCGCGCTCTCACTCGTTCGCTCATCCGCTTCCTGGTGAATTCGTATGGTGAATTATTGATCCGCGGCGGCGTGTGCGTGCGGAAAAACCGCCGTTGGCTGGAAGAGAAGAAGGTAGGAAGGGGGGGAGGGAGAAGTAGAGGCAGAGAGAGAGAGAGAGAGAGATAAAGACAGAGGGACTGATAGGTTGTTAGAGAGAGAGAGGGGGAGGCGAAAGCGAGAGACGGAGACGGAGACGGATAGGGAGCCGTGGCGGTGGCGCGAGAAAACGCTTGAAGCTCGAGCACACGTACGGGGTGAGACGCGCTCTCTGGTTGGTGTTGGTTGTATATTGTTTTGAAAAGTGTCGGGGGCGCGCGCGCGCACGCGAATGCACGCGACGCGTATCGCCGTGTTGGTCGCGACGCGCGAAGTTGATACACCGGCGGTTATACCGGCGTGATATTATCTCTTCCCTTTCTTTGAGACGCGATATCGCGAGCGAAGTGTACATCTTTCGCGTCTCCCGTCTCATCCGTCCTTCGTGTATTTCGTATTAATAACGTACGTAATCTCGCTTTATACGCCACGCAACGCAACGCGGTGCGATTACGTTCTTTCGCGTTCTTCGTCTCCCCGCTCCGTCCGTCTTTCTGTGCGCGTCTGACTCTTCTATCGCGCGTATGCGTGCGTAGAGACGGAGAAACGAACGCGGGAAAAATCGTACGTGGGGTAATGTACGCGGCAAGTGTCGCGACGGATCTGTCGAGAGGAGGTCGGCGAATGTTTCGCGGAGTGTGAGAAATAGGAAGATCGTTCGGTTTAATCTTCTTCGTGCACGACGACGGGACTAACGTGAACTGCGAAAAACGGTGAAAGGAAACTCGTCGTCGACGACGAGAGTGTTAGTAGTGTATTGTCGTCGTCGCGAGATACGACGACGACAACAACGACAACGCGACGACGACGACGACGACGGAAGGAACGTGACATTCTGTATCGTTTTATTGTACGATAGCTGCTAAGCGCGCTTCGATAAACTCAGGAGGAAGCAACGTCCCACCTTCGCCACCGCGGCTTGGATGGATACTGTGCATTATTTCTGGAGTGAGTTTCTCTTTTTATTGTGCCTGTGTGAGCGTGCGTGCGTGCGTGTGTTTGTTTGTATAAGAGTCTCCGGCCCTTCGTCGCTCGCCGTCGACGCATATAAATGCATAACGCGAAAGTGTTCTCCGTAAACTCGCGCGCTCTGTGCACGCTGCAGCAGTCTTTTGCCCTCTCTCCCTCTCTCTAATCTGAGAGAGAAAAAGACAGAGATGTATCACTATGTAATTTTTCTCGTCGCGTATTCGCCACCGTCAGACTCGGATGGACACACGCGCGCGCGCTCCTCGCGCAAACAGCTGCGCACGATCATCTCGCATCTCGTACCATTGTTTACGCGTCTTTACTATGCGCTTGGCGCGCACCTGACTAAGCGCCTAGAACACAAACGTCAGCGCGACGGAATCATCGTCATATCTTTAAATCTCTCGGTGTGTTTCGAGAAGTTTCGCTCAGACAGTTTATCTCTCTTTAAGCTCAGTCACTTAGCAAAAGCACGAAAGTGACTGAGATTAATCCTGGAACACTAACCGCGGGATTGAAAACGCTCTAGAGAAAGTTTAAAATTGTCGTTATTTTAAGTGCATAATTATATTTGGTATATCGTAGGTATATGTAGATATTACTTGTCACTACTTTCCTTAAAGATATTGATACGTCATTAATGATAATCAAGGGAGAAATTTATATATACTGCCACACAATTAACCGAAGAAATTTAATGCAAGTAGCGGGTAAATAATTTATATATAATTAATTAATAATTACATTGCACAAGATATAATTACTTTCGCAAGATACGTATTATCACATTTATTATTTATCTATACTTTTTGTATATTTGATAACATTTTTTATATATCTATTGATATACGTGAATAATATTTCTGAGGCAAAATATGAATGTCAAGATTGCTTACTGTTCACATCATGGAGATATTTATAAACAAATGTTATCTCTATTTTAAAAAATGCATTGCATTCATCAAATTCGCGCCGAATGCATTCTGTCATTGTCTGATTAAAATATCGAATTTTTCCTCAAACTGTAATGAAATTTCTCTTCGATCCCTTTTTGGAGCCATTCGCGTCGCGTGTTACTTTCACATGTCGCCATAGTCTGATTGGGAACTCGCAATCAAGAGATTCTTGATCTCTTTGATCTTTTGTGAGTTCGTTACGCTCTTATCTGTGTTAAAAAAAAATTGCAGCTCGTACCATATTTAATTTCATCTATCCACGCCTAATCAATTTTGACGTGAGCCGACACGACGTTGAATAATGAAACTTGGTTATTGATACACACGTGCCTGTATTATTCGTGTGATCTATAAATATTACATGACTTTTGTTTACAATTTGGAGATAAGCGTGACGATGATTGTACAGTATGTATCTATATGTCGTCGTGAAACGGCCTGTGAGAAGTTGATAAAGCGGCCCCGATAAGAATCCGTGTTTCAATAACTAGCGATTTCCTCTTTAGAGATAGATCCGATCTCATCGCGAGTCGTTTTGAGTCGATGACGCAATCGTTCAAAAATACGCTTCGCGCTTAAAGATCGACGGCATATCGAAATTCGTGCGTCTTCCCGATTACTGCTTGTTTAGATGGATAAAAAAGCGTATTGCTAAATCCATTTCAATAAGAGGAATATCGCTCATTTTCATATATAAACTCTTATCTTGCAATATAAGGACAGTACTTCGAAACGTCAGTGAATGAAGTGAAATATTACATTTTTATAAAAGCGTTGACATTAAAATGCTATCAACATTTATTTCTTGTCTCTAGCGTCTTATGCTTATTACATTATGTAATTCGACTTTACATTAACCGGTTATGAATATTCGATTCTTGAGAATATTGGAGATAAATTGCCGCCATGTACGAGAATTGCATCGAGAGCTACGCGATATTTTAATATTCGTCTCGCGCGCGTTTCTCTATTTTCCGCAACGAAATACGTCGTCGCAACCAATTGTGCTAACATTTGCGATTCGCTTCCACTTTCTACAAACAGCGTCTCGAGTGCGACCGCCGCGGTTTCCGATCGCAGTTACGTTTGTCACGCGTCGAGCAGCAAAATTACAAATTTTTTCGTTATAATGTAACAAGAATACTAAAACTCTCCCGATGAAAAGAGCTTGTGTATGAAATTTTTATGCGAACTGCCTGTTTCCAGCTTGTTTTCTTCTTAAAGTTTACAATGCAACGTTCGAGCCGGAAATTGCGACGCCGGAAACGATCAAAGAAAAATTTCCCACAGTTTATGTCCCTGAAATAACTTTTTACCGATGAAACTATTACATATATAAGCCGAGTAAAACCATGTAATATCGCAGCTGTCAAAATCAAAACTTAGTCAAAGCAGCGCAAATACATCATATTTTTGAAAAGTTTCTTATGTCAGGAGATATCAGAGCTGCGTGTTGAACGAGAAACAGAGTTTATATTTCGTATTTTTTAACTCGACTCAATTCGTTAGAGAACAAATTGCGCGAGCAGCATCTTCATTTATCTTCCCGTTTACTGCATCGTAATTTAAGATGGCTGGTGCAAGTATCGCCGACTTTTAATCGATAAGGGTCGACTCCGAAGTGACGTACACTTTAGTGGAAAGCCACTTCTATAGCCGACCAGCAGGTGCAAGTTGTATCTCTCTTTCTATTTCGCTCCTCTCGCTTCTGCTATAAATGCTGGTCGGTTCGTTTCTCTTCCTCGAGCGAGCGAGTCCGAAGAAACCGATAGCCGCGGTAATATATCGGCTATGTATTTCGATAAATTCGATATTCAAATCTCCCGAAGAACGGTACTTCTACGAACGATATCGCGCCGTATATCGTATCTCTCGATTCTATCTTATCGCGCTGAAGAACGAGAGCCAACGACGTCAGAAAACAGCGCGAAACGCGCGATTTTATTGCAACTTGCATCGCTTTCCATAAGGTATTTCACTGTGTATCTGACTCTAGAGAAGAGTAATATAAATGACGAAAAATAGTGATTATTTTAATATCGTCATTTTATTGCGAAAAATAATTATTGTGAAAAATAAAATGGTACGTCAATTTTTTATGCTCGTGTGAAAAATTTTTCAGATTTCGACCGAGTATTGTAGTGATATTTTACATTGTGCTTTTTATAAGTGAATTTATTAATATTTTAATTATTTTCAAGTGCAACTTGTGAAAGAAGTTGATACTATTTTTCTTACATATATCTTTCGATTACACGAAACATTTTTGTTATAACTGCCATCATAATATATTTCGGCAGCCTCGAGCTATAGAGTAATAGCACGGATGCCAGTTTTTAAAGGAAATGTATGAGTGGTTGCAAGCACAGGAAGACGATATAGATTATTTTGATGTGCTCGCCCTTTGGCGAAACGATCAACTCTCCACGAGACAGCTCTCTGCTGTGAAAGCTCTTTGATCCGCGATGTAGCGGCCTTGAATGCAACGCGAGTCGTGCATTGTTAAATAAATGGATTGTTTGTACACGCGGACGATTTTTCACTCGGGGCTACGACTTGTCTTTACTCTCTTCTTCGGTCCCTCTCGTAGTACTATAAGATGCTTTTTATTATTACCGGAAAATATTTCTTAAAAATATTTTGAAGAGAGTTGTGGGCGCGTTCCATTTTTAGTAAAAATTTGTAGGAAATTTCTGTATATAAACTAACTCAACAATTTTTTAATATTAAATATTAACATTATATCTCCATTGAAACTTTCAAGTGTAATTTATTGAGGAATAATATTTATATCTTTTGAACATAAAATCGAAACACATTATTTTATTTTTCATGTTAATTTCGCAACTAATAAAGTCATGATATTAAAATGATTGTTATTTTTCGTCATTTTTATTTATATTCTTCAAGAGCCAGACATAATAAAACACCTTATGGAAAGCGATGCAAGTTGCACAATACTAGTCTACACATTAGGCGCAAGTTTCTCGCGGATATAAATAGAATGCCTTGTCCCGTTGGTCTACGAAAGGAGCAAATGGATTATCGCGCACCGACCCTCCGACTACGACTCCTCTTCGCTCTCTTCTTTCTCCTTTTCCGCTTCTTCGTCTCGCCTTCCTCTCCTCTCGGATGTTTTACGCTTTTTTTTTTGCTCACGCGCGGCTCTCTGGCACCGGCGAACCGCGTGGCTTTCTATTTGGCGTAGACGATGCCAAATCGTCAAGTAACTAAAATTATTACCAAAGGTGTACGTACTTCTTCTCACACTGGGTTGATTGCGATGTAGATAATTAAATTGCGCGTTGCTGCGTATTTAATTAACGACACTTGTCCCTGTTCTCAATGAGATTAAAACAGTCTAGCGATTAGTACTTTTCATTTGCGGTTTGTACAATCGGGAATGTTATGCGCGATATATAGCGAGATATACGGTTTGCGATTCTACGATTTCACTGCGTGGAAAAATCGCACGCTGCATTTATGACGACTACGTTTGATCAACCGCGTTATATGTAACGCTCGAAGCGCGGACATAAAATATTCATCGAGTTGACGGAAGATTTTTTTCTCGCGGATCCCGATGCTCTCGATACGAGTGCCGACTAAAAGGACTTTAGACTTTGACCGATCTCGCGTCAGGCATCAATTCATATACGATTTTTAAGTAGGAATTTGATAATACTTTTAATGTTATAAACACACGAAAATAATGTGTCTGTTTATTCGTAAATGAAAATATAAACCGATGTAAGATATTTCTTTCTGTATTTACATCGAAAATTGAACTCACGGGATATATTGATTTTAATCTTTATCCTTAAGGCAACTTTTTAATTTTGCATCTTCATGGTAGATGTTATGCGACGTAGAGTTATATTCATGACGCTATTTTCCATTCAAACGTCTATTCACTTGACGTTATATTTCATATTTTTACGACATCTTTATAACGTCTATGTAAATATCAGTCGCAACAATAATAGCAATGAGTTGCATTAATTTGTATTTAGAATGTCGCATCTCACGATCTTATGCAAGGCATTTCTGTAAAATAAAAGATTTATGACAATATCGTGTCACAAATTGTTGCCTTTAAATAGGTGTCAAGTCTTTCTGCGTAACCCGGCAGGTTTTAGCGCGAAAAGTCGCTATTCGTGGACCGATTTGCGAAAGGTCGGACGTCATGTGGTTGCTGGACTTTATATATCTAAACCGGTGGAACCAGCCAGCCGGATTTAAAAGCGATTTAAAGCCCTGCTCGTAACTTTCGAACGACTACTAGTCGCGTCACTTTAGCTTTTCCCGCGCGCGCCACATACACGCATGCACAATCACATATGCATACGCGTGGCGGATTAAGCAACGATTAATATCGTTTATCAGTATCATCGATTAGACGTAATCGACATGTATTACGCGCCTGACTGGTTTCGGCGGTGCGTGAGTCATGTGTCGTCCTTCGTTCGTTTTTGCCACTCGCTATGAATAATGATCATCCTTTGTGTCAACATCTCATGGTATACGCGGAATTGTAAAATATGTTCTCTTTTATTGGCTTACGGATCGATTAACAGAACACGTGTGGATGAAGCTAAAAGATTTATAATATTTATAACGCAAAATACCAAAGGTAATGGTGACTGTAATATTTGTAATGCTGAATGCGAAAAATATTTATTTATTTATAAATAGAAAAATATCCTTGGATATATTGTTTAATATAGATATACAGAAACAGATAATATTAAGAATGTATAATTTAGAATAATGCCAGTATTGAAATAGAAAAAGGAAATTGAACAATTATTGAAAGTAATTTATGCTTATTAATACACTAAACGGCATATGGAAAAAAATCTATTGAATTGGAAAATTTATTCCCATTGGCTTAAAGGTTTAACATTACGTAAGAAGATGTACGATGCATTATGATAAAATAGCATAATCTTTCTGAGAGTTTTAATCAGAAGATGAAATTTAATTTGCTCATAAATTTCAGCACAAATAATATGTTGTTTCACAATTCACAACTTCGAGAAAAATAAAAAATTTAAAAGAATTTTCCTATTATTTAATGTTAATTAATAGGATCTTTTTGGATTTATTTTTCTCAAAATTACTAATTGAACACACTACACTTGTTCCGAAATTTATCAACAAATTAAATTTTATATCATTATGACAAGTATATTAAATAATAATGATCGCGGTAAAATATAATTTATATGTAGCAAAATTACGGGTATAAAGAAATTTTGTTCGAGAAATTGGAAGTTTTAAGTTGGGATAAAAGAAGCGACAATTCTACATAAGCAAAGAAGTAGTAGAATCGATAATCGCCATCGATACTGTAGCGAGCGCGATGCATATCGCGGGGTGCGGTCGGCGACGCGTGCGTTTATCTGCCAGTTTAATGCTAACAAACGCGCGCGATTCGATCGCGTGTCGAGTACACGATACGTGCATTCAAACGAGAGTAGTATGTATACACGTATATAGACTCGACTCTCTCTCTCTCTCTCTCCCCCCTGGAGGAGGGGATCGTGCGGGCCAGAAAATCATGGGGTAGCTTTACCACCTGGTCGACCGTTCCCTCTCCGCTACCGTGGAATATGTGTATGCATAGCATACACATATAAACAGACACATATACAGTCAGGATTCCCCTCGCGATTGTCTGCGCCCTATGGATGTCTTTCTCTTTCTCTCCCCGCTCCTCTCTAAAATAATGCAACACGCCACCGCGGCCTGTCTGCATACCAGTCGAAGTATGATCACGCGATTCGCTCGTACATATCGGTCACCCGGTATGGACTGTGTGGGGCCCTTTTCATAACTATCTGTCCCCCCGGACTCATACGGATTTCGAGCGTAATGCTCAATTTCTCCTTTAGTAGCGTGCCCTATAACATCAATCGCAGATATGCGCAAGATATGCAATATTGTACGACAACGGTAGGATAGTATTTCTACAATTTATGACTGTGTACATACTGTGTGTGCAGTACAGATTACAGATTATCTAGCACGATACACTGTAATCTAGACATCTTATAAGGCAAAGAGAGGCAAGGATTAGCTCGGCCATTTCTATTCGACATGTGCTGCATTGTTAGTTGCATCTGTCATCATCTTTTGTAGATTCAGCAAACATTTCTTTCTACCTATAAACAATATTTGAAATTGAATATAACGTTTTTTCTGCCTGATATTTTTTCAATGCTTAATCGAATCTGAATCCTATTCGGACATCTATTCTTCAATTGCAAACAATTTTTTTTTCTTTTTAGAAAATTGATTTAAAAGTATCATACATATATTTATATTTACTTTTTTATATTGTAATTATAGATTACATATATGTCTTATGAAACTTTTATAATTTTAATTCAAATAAAGATCCTAAGAGTCTTTCAGATTTACGTTGCAATGAACAAAGCTAATGTTTATCTCGGAAAAATAAATATATGAATGTATAAAGAAAGGTACTCTTTAAATGTGATGAGCATAACATATCCCGCTTTGATAGTTCATGAGTGCAAGTCGGTGTTGCGAAAGTTTAATACACTCGTGCAGGCAGAGAAAGGAAAGTCACAACCATATGCGCGGGATTTATTGTCGTTCGGCGACGATAGACGCGAGATATTATGTTACGATAATTGTTTTCGATATGAGAGGTAGAGGTAGACTGGCGCCCCTTGTCTCGACACGACGGGGATACTTTTTATTTTGCTCTGCAAGAGCAACAAGTTCTGGATCGACAAACGCCGTTCGATTCAGATCGAAGTTCCGATAATAAAGACGCTCGATTTCTCTCATCAGTCAGGAGCAGTGCAAGGATTACTCGTAAAGAGAAGCAGGTGTTTTACTTCTCTTTTGCTTGGAATAAAATCCAAAAAAATATTTCGGTACTCTCTTTTTTCGATTTGAAAAAGGAACATGAAGTAACTTGGAATATTTCAATCGATGGAAAGGGAGGAGGGGTTCTCGATGCGGAAGAGACAGTTGCTCGAAAAGCCGATGAGTAATATTGCAAATGTAGCTCGACTAATGTAGGAAGCAAAACAAATAGTAGCGATAGCAAGTGGACAGCCAATATTAATTGAAGCGTCGGTTGAAACAACATTTCTAAGAATTGCAAATCTTGCAAATTTCCTTATTATTGAATATAATATTCTATGTGCATTAATGAGCAAATAGTTTTCTAGAAATCACGCATAAAATATATGCATATTTATAATAAATAAATTTAAATAAATTTAATTAATATATAATTTTATATTTATATCGCAGAATGTGTTTTATTTTGTTTCACACGCTTACGTAGACAGTTCGCAATTTCTTTAATGGTTGCTTCGTATTCACGGGCGGAAATTATGATGAAAATAATTTTGCGTGGCTTAACGCGTGCGAAAGGATAATCGCCGCAAATCAATCGACTAGAAAGTCTTGGGAGCGTGAAAAAATTTCGCTCGATAGCGGATTTCTCGCCACGACGACCTCGGAGAGCGATATCCCGCTCTGCTATATCCTCTTGCAGTTAATTGTCGCTTGATATTTTCTAGAAAGCTTAAGAGAGGATCGACAGGCATGCTGGCCGGAGTACGAGGGCAGGGTTGCAAGGATATAAACAACAACTCTCTTGCCGCGTACAATGGCCACCTCTTATCGAGGGGGGAGAGGGGAACGAGAGGGGGGACTCGTTTAAGAGACGTGATTTAACGCGCCGCGCGTACCGCGCCGGGTATCGGCAGGTCGACCGGTTAACTAGAAAGTTAAAATATCTGCAGGAAATCGTGCTGATAGATTTCTCGTATGAATCGATGGTTTAGAAGCGATCTCGATCAGCGAGGTCAGCGCGCGAACGATTCGCCAAGGTGATCGACGAGTTCTCTGTTGTAGCAGAAGCCTTGCGGTCACTCATACATACCTACATGTGTGAAATCCATGCGATCGTTGAGAGGCGATGAAAAATATTTTATCGCGGAAAGATTGTCATCTTTTTTTGCTAGTCATTTGCCTTGTATCGTAATTTTTTTCAAATGTTACGGTTAAATCGTGGAATTTTGAAAACGAGTTTTCTAGTAGATGCTTCGTAAAAGGTCTTGAATTTCTTTATAACGTTTTTGCAAATTATGTCTTCGTATTTTCTTATGTTCACGTTACGTGGTTAATTTGTTGAAGCGTATCTTTTTATTTAATAATTATTAAAATATGACATAAAGGCATAGTCCAATATATATAATGCTTAGAAAAAGTTTTTAATTATCAGAAAAATTAGCAAATTTTTACAATGTAAAATATTCAAATTTTGAAGTATGACAAACGTAAAAGAGTTTTTCAGTTTTCCTCTCCTTTATTTTAGAGATTTCTAAATCTGCTTGAAATGTAACTAGTCTTTAAACTATTTCTTCAGAAATTAATTCAAGATTGTTTTCTACTAAAATATGCGTGTAATAAATTGTTGTTATGTTATGCGTTTTATTCAATTACTTTTACGAGAAAACCAAGAATCGAAGTGAGACGACATAGCCGGCGAGATGGTGCTGATTTTATTTCAAGGATGAATAGGGGCTTATAGCCTCGGCACTATTTCCAACGGTCCATTAGTTCGTTGACTAGGAGAGGAAAAATGTAATAAACCGCGACACGTCGCGTCTTCCTCCCGGCGCGATATAGAACCTTCCGCGTGCGCGGGAGAAAAATTAAATTGCTTCGCCTTCTTTTTCCGTCCCCGCCGTTCTCTTTTCGTCTTCGTGAGTAATGTAGATTCACGATTCGCTATTCAACTTGACAGAGTTTCCGCGTGGAAAATTCTTACTTCCGCATCGTTCCGCGCAAAGCCTTCATCTACGAATGATGATTAATCTCGATAGAAATCAGTTGTCGCGCTTATTAAGATTTATTAAAAATTCGTTATTGCTATTTGTATGTCAGTCAATTATGGAAATAGATCTTCAAAAAAATAATATCCAAAAAAATAGAACCTCTTGTGCGATCTCGGAAAAAATGGAAATAAAATACACATCGGCTTCTATTGTGAAGATAAACGCTATTAAATTCAGTACCTATACAGTTTCACATCTTAATTAATGCTCGCGCAACATGTTTTCGCACGATATACGCGGAAATTCGATCGAGGTAAGCGAAACGCGATGGAAACGGGTTTTACAGTTACGGCCTGGTGTTTACGAGAATCCTCCCTGTGCTCTCTCTCTCTCTCTCTCTCTCTTTCTCTCTGGGTATAAATGTTATTTGCACGTGCAAGAGTGTGTTTGTGTGTTGTTGTCTCTCTTCGTTCTTCTCTCACGACTGTTGCCACCAGCGTCGTCGTCCTCGTTGTCGTCCTCGACGAGGGTGACGATGGCGGCGACGGTATTGCATTAACACGCTCGAATGGAAATTGCAGCATCCTGGTCATTCCGACGTTTCGCGGACGCGTTTACGACGTCGTTTTCCTCCGGTTTTAATGAACAATGAGGACGACGGGAGATGCGCCCACGCATCTTTTCGCCATCGTCGAATTGCGGATCGCGTGCGAGTTAAAACTACGTTGATTAATGCTCGTAATGTGGCGACGGTGATTCGCGAAAAGTGATTTGTTAAGTAAAAAAAAAATGAACGGTATAATTTAGGAAGCATTGTTTTTAGAAAAATATGTTTTCGTTAATAAATATTCATGTGTCAAGATATGCATATTTACGTAAAACGTATATGTGTTATAAAATTATTTTCATAATTCTTTTCATATTTCTCGTAATTTTTTTTTTAATATACAAAATATTTAGATCACGCAAAAAGACAGAGAGTCTCCCTTCATTTTTAGGATTTATCTTGAGACTTTGCAAGTTAGTGTCACGATTTGTTTGTTCCGTCAAAATTTAAGCTTTATCGGTGTCAGTCAGTCGACGTCGAGGCTTCTTGTACATGCGCGTTTCGTAGAACCGATCGGGCGCGCGTTGCCTCTGTTCACCGTGGAAAATCGCTGACGAGGGGAACTTTCTAAGTGCACGGCTGCATAATCCATCCATCGCATGTCGGACCGCCGTTGTGTACACGCGCGCGCGCCGTGTACGATCAACTTTCGACCTCGATGGAAATGTAACAGGTAGTCTCGATATAGTTTTCTCTATCTTTCTTTAGCGAGGAGATACGAAGAAAACGTATGCGTGACTATGTTCGGATTATAAACACGTATACGTAATAATTTATGCAACTGAAACGTATGCGCTGCGGAAAATGAAAAAATCGTTACGGTCGCCGTCATCGAGTACATTTATATCTCTATCGTCGCGATTCGACGCTGTACTTTTGCGAATTCCGCTTGCGTTCCGATAACGTTGTAGTTTCCCGTTATCAATTGCAATGTACGAAAACTGCCGTAATCAGCGCGAGCGGTGGTTTCCATGGATTTGCTATCGCACGTGCGGATATGCTAAGTGACTATTGTTCGTCGGCCTCACGTCACAAGCTTGTCTACGGAAACCGCAAGGTTAATTAGGGAAGACTTCGGGCGCATATTCATGCTAAGGCAAACACAATGTTTCTTTACTCGGCAATTTTCCAACGGCATAGACGAGATTACATCAGACCTTCGATAGTGCTATTTTTTGCTTTGCATACCGCGAGATCGTGCACGTCGATCGACGCTTTGAGAATTTTTCGCCAGTGTGTTCTCTGGTCCGGAGAACTTTAAATTGTTATATCTTACTCCGTAGCAGAACAAGTTTCGTATTATATTCAGCTGTTATGCGGTAAAAAGCCGCGTAAAGTCGAATAATGGATGCAAATCTTTTCTTCAACAATAGAGCTTAATTAATTTTAATAGCGCTATTATAACTGCGCGGTTTCAACGTGCCCGAATAACCTAATTGTACGCTTCTCTTATCATTAGTTAGTCATATCAGTAAGAATTATGATTTTATATATATATGCTGAGAGACACCTCTCATCGCAGTTTAGTGAAATATTAGGCGTCGATAACGATACGAGCATGCGATCCAAGCGATCTCAACGTTAAACGGTCGAACGGCGAATTTCTAGAAATAATTATTAACCGTGAACAATAATAATCCCACGCGTGTACATATATTCGCGAGTTCCACGAAGGCCGCTTACCTACGCTTGGAATAATATCAAAAGCGTGATACGCAACCGTCCAGAAATTACGGCGATCGTCCACTTGACTCCCGCCCGCGTTATTTTATGCTTTAACTACTATTATATTGCATCGGCGAAGATTTACAAAGTTTACGCACTATTTCAACCCATCGTACATATCTCACGGACTCGGCTTATGGAAATACACGTGTTCAAAAGTTTCTCGCTGCCGCCGTTTGTTCTGCTATTACTCAGCAAACTACTGTATCATTCGCTTACACAGGAAAATACGTAGACATAGCGTTTTGTATTAATTTTGAAATTGATATAGCCGTCCCTTTTTTAAGCCGTCTAAAATATAAAAAAATATAAATAATGGAAAATAATAATATGAACACTATATAATGTAAAATATAAAAATCAACATTCATCAATTAATTAGCAAGGATTTTTAAAGTGTTTCTTTTTTTTATTGCTTTTTTTTTTACTTCTTGAAAATCTCTGAAAAAAATTGAGATTCATAAAGTGATTATTTTTAAGATGCAAAATTTTATTTTTACTGCACAATTTTATTTGTTTTTCGCAACAATGAGATTTTACAAATTTTATTATTTGCAATTAAAGTAATGGCCGCTACTTGGGTGTGCTCATCCTTTCCTTTTCTCTTCCGGTGTTCCTTACGGAGCTTCTGAGAAAGAGCGTCTCGTAATCGGACTCCGGAGAATATAGAGTGTCATTTTCATGTGTTATTATTGGTCCCTGAACCAGATTAGATTAATGCAGCAGTCATTAGTGTTTGCGTCATGTCCTCACCGAGATAGTTCATCCGCTTACTCGTCTTCCCTACTCTTCCCCCTAATCTTCGCTCGTATTCTGTCTCTCTTCCATATACCTCCTGTTGGCTCGGAGCTTGATTTGTCACAGTGCCGTTTCTGCATTAGTATGATCATTAGTCAGGAAACCAGCACTGATTTTATAGTTCTCTTATTTATACCATTTGTATATACGTCAGAGATTATAATCTTATCTCATTTCTATATCGATATAGAGAGAAGGTTATCTTTCGATTATGGATTCAATCATGTGTTATCGTAATAATTTTATTTTGCGATAAAATTGATTTGGAAAAACGTATCTTATTCGGACCGAAATAATATTAAATTGCAACTATTATATATTATACAGAATTAAATATACATATATACATATATACTTATATTTAGTTCTATATAATATAATATTATCTGATATTCCTCTAAAGTTTATATTTCAGAATGGCTTTAAATTCGCGAGATATCTCGATGATCCGTTGTCGACGCTTCGGAAATTCGCTCTTATTCCTATAAATGTATCATTCTCATCGTTAATGCGCAGATCGGCGAAACGGTACTTTCCGCTCGCACATTAATTCGCCTCTTCTTCACTTCTCCTCTCACGATGCTCTCTTTGCTTTGCTCGCGCACGGTTTATCATAACGCCGCCCGGTCTCTCTCAGTGGCTCATATGTTGCGGCTCCTCGTTCCAGTTTTATTTTTACACGGGGATGGATTTATTTCCGGCGGTAACTGCGTTCGTAGGACCGTGTACGGACTGTAAATTTATCAGCGCCGACGTCTGCCCATTGGGCAGGTGGACGTGACGTGCTTTTTCTTCTCTCGCGCTTCTCCACAATCTCTCGCGAACGAGTTTTCCCACCTCCGTATTAATTAGCTCTCTCTTTTCGCGACATTCACAATGCGACGTTTATTAAGCAGTCACTGCTCGGATGCTAGATGATTAAATAAATGATACTCTGTATGTATAATTCCTTCATGAATCACATTTGGAAATGTGTCAAATAGAAATTTGCAGATGATTAATCTAAGCGATAATTATTAGAAAAAGATACAATTATAGAAAGAAAAAAAAAAAAATACGACAGGATATAAATTGTGGTCATCATAGATTACACGAAGAATATTAATTTTCTGGTAAAATTTTCTTACTATAATTGTAATTTATAATTTCCGCTATAAATATTTTAACTAACTAGCTTTAATAAATTAATTATATACTATAAAATTAGAAAAGAATTCTCTATTATTTTTTACTCGCGTATTTTGCGGTTTCGCAAAATTAAGTCTTTGCTCTTTTAACAAGTCTCCTAACGAGTTAAACGATGATAAGGACGCACATGATCCTGAATAAGATTCTCGCGAACGGTTTCATTAGGACTCGTCGAGTCGGACTCTCGGAGTCTTCGGGTTTGGTTGGTTCTCTTGGACGGAGGGCCATCTAAGTTTATCCGCGTTATTTCTGGCGGGAGCTGACGCACCGCTTCTCTCCTCTCCTGTCCTCTCCTCTCCTCCACGGTCGGTTGCTTTCAAAGAATTATCCCCGTGTATGTTCGAGCAAGGCGCGATACAAAAGTTAGCCATCGGTCGAAATCATTCGCCTACTCCTTTCTCCCATCCCCTTTCTCTCTTTTGAAAAAGAAAGCGTTCGCGGGGATGCTTAAACTTATCAGGCTATCGATATTTTTACTCGCTCACTATCAAATATCCAGACATGCTTAAATTTAATAAGCTCCCGATATCCCTTATCCATCCGGTATTAAATATCACTGTATCTTTTTTTTTCAAGATACCGATATCATTCTAGTAATCGATGCAACGATAAATTTAAAAGAAATTAATGTAAGTCATTAATATGCATAATGTATATGTCGCAATTATTGTTCAATGATAATATATTTCTTTTTTTTTATTCGATATCTAGCTATCTCAATATTTAATATCACAAATAGACAATGTCAAATTTTGTCAAAAGTTTATTAAAAGAGAAACGCTAATATTTTTACTATCGTAGTATATCGTAAGCATCCTTGAACTCGTATGACTAGTCGAGCTCATTTTATCTACCTATTTCCGTGAATCTGTTTCGAGCTTTTTCGACTTACGGCGCATGATGATTGTCGCGAGATCCCGTTTCATTTATATACTTCCCGATGACTTCGTATCATAAAAAGGCCGCGTTGCATCCAGCAGGAACAAGCTTAACATTTTCGCGTCTTATATTCTAATATCATTATCTTCTTAATTGATATCGGGAGACTGATTTAATGTTCCGCGCGCTATATCGACGGTGCCGGATGTGAAGAAAAAAGAAACGATGAATACGTAATCGCACGATGGCGATATTTCTCAAAACGTCCGCTTATATTTAGATATTCTCGGCATTAATATTTCGAGTTTACCTCTCGAAGTTGTCTGAAGAGTTTATTTGTCTTCAACATGTTACCGCTCCGATCTATAGCGGAATAAATCACGAAGTTATCGATTATGACAAAATAAGACTACGCATTGATTTTTCATAACTGGTGTAATTTTTCTGCTTACATCATCCGGTGATAATAAATAGCAGATTATTCATGGTTATTTTAATCGAGATATATAAATTGAAAGACTATAGCAATTGCTATTAATTTAATAATATATTATGGAATATTCTTGGAGTTTGAAAACAATTAAACGAGATCGTTTAAGAAATGATACAAACGTAAAAATCCGTAGACGTATACGGTAATCATTAATACTGGCATATTTGTGTTGAAATTGATTTGTATTAATTTCCTTATAAATTATATTTCTAGTTGAATCAATTAAGTAATTTTTTATTAACTGCTTTTTTTTAATGAATATCTGCGGTTTATTTTGAAAACAATTTAAAATATTTACACATTCAAAATTATGTTTTTTATAAAAACATCATTAGATGCTGAAAATTGATGTATATATTTCTTCTTACCGACTTACATCATGTTTACGTATTAATTTATAGTGAAGATATCGATTTCACTAAGTAATAGAGTCCCTCGCGTAAGTGTGCACGCCGTGTAAAACGTGTATTCTGAAACGCGTGTAGTTCAGCGCCGAAGTTCGATCGAGCCTGTCGTCTTATACTATGTGCGTGCGTGCGTGCGTGCGTGCATAAGTACGTGTGGAAGATAGATAGCCAGAGAGCAGAAAAAGATTAAGTTACCGAAGCTCACCTGTTAGCTTGAAAACTGAGTATACGACTGTGGTAATCTGTGGCTCGATCCGCACTTCGGTGACGCAGTAATTCTCTCTCTCTCTCTCTCTCTCTCTCATACACACACACTCTCTCTCACACACTTTTTCTCTCTTTCTCTCTTTCTTTTTCTCTCTCGTCTTGCCTTATCTCGCTGTGTTGGTATTCACAAACGGTGTCGTATTCACTTCCAGCATCGCCGTGTCAGTTAGACTCGTCGCTCGGATTGCGATAGAAATTATGAATATTTTCTGCGGCTGACGATTTGTACTTTATAATTTTTTTCGATGATCAAGGCCTTCATGGCTAGTATTAAAGAAATAATTTGACTTTCTATTTAAATTTAGAGAATGCGGTAACTTATATACATTTAAAAATTTTTTCGAAATTTATTATATTTAAAAAAGAATCTATCAATTTTTATTTTTTTTTAAGTTCTATATTCGCGCAATTTAGCTATCTATTTTAATTTTCTTTATATTCATATTTAGCGACCAAAATTATACCTAAAACTATTAATATAATTTTGTTTGTTTTTAGAATTTACGAATATTTATTTTTATGCAAAGTTTAAATTACAAGTAAGAAAATTTTATCAAACTTTAAACTTTAATTATTTATGAAAAGTGTAATTATTTTTAAATCAATATCTAATAATTTTATATATTTTTGATTCGTAAGCTTTAATTTGATTCGTCAAATATCATGATGTATCAATTTTTATAAAAGTTATGACTCTTTTTTAAACTTTCTGGCACACGTGTTGTACCAGATATGACCTGCGAAAGGGTTAATGATTAATCGTGGATACCTCTCTACGAATCGGAACCGTGATGATCACGATCAGATTGCGCCCGTCATCATCGCGGTAGCGAGACCGATTCTTCGAAATCCGGCGGGAAGTCAGCTCCTTATCCTTGGGCGTTTTCGGCGTTCGTACGCACGTGAATATTTTGGCATGAGAAGAGAATAATAACAGGCGTCATGTAATAGCCATGTGTAAAGATTGCGCGGGCCCACGTCCTATTCTCGCGGCAGTGGAGGGCCCGATTGTGGGGCCCCGTGTGATGTGGCTATGCTTGCTCGCTCGCTCCTCTTGAATTATTCATTTCGGGGCCGTTGGATCCTCCGTTCACGTGATCGTCTGTCAGTCTATACATATGTATACGACGAATATCCGCGCGCACGTGTACGTGTGGCTCGATATAGCGCTCATCATCCCTTTCACGCGTGTCACTCGTTTATTCCTCTTCTGTCCTGAACGTCGCTAAAACACGTCCTACATCTCGAAACACTTGTCGAAATAAACGCTCGATTTATACGCTCTTGATGTATGTCTATAGACGTGTTCAGTTTATCTGCATTTTTTACAAAATATTTGTTCTCTCTCTCTTTCTCGCCTAAATATCATTTTAAATTCAGGAAATGCAAGAAAATACGGCTAACAAAAGTAGACATTATAGTCGCTATTTCTTTTTGTTCTTTGCATTTTTTAATATTGATGAAAGTTATCTTTTAAGATCGATTTTATTTTATTAATATGATTTAAAGTCAATAGAAAAGAACGCGTTGAATCTCACATTTTATATGTACAAATATCGGTCGATAGCACTTCAATGTCAAAGCGTATTCGTGATTTCCGGTTAGGTAGTTGATATCTTTTATACGAAGTGACGATGACATAATCTTTAAAATTCTCAAGGAACCGGTTTTCGTTTAGATAAGTAAAAGTATATTTCTTCGGTTTTATTTTTGTCGTTCGAAAACCTCACTGCTGTTTTTTTTTTTTTTTTTTTTCGTGAGAAATTTTTGCGACTGAAAATTATTACATTTGATGGTTCTTCTTTTGCCTGGCTTACATAACGTGGGCGCCCATAGAACAGCACGGCGCGGCAACAGGCGAGCCTTGCCAAACGAACGATTAACCTCGAACTTGTCGCGACCTCCGTCGCCGTTTATGAACTCCGTCCGACATGTTACTCCAGTTTCTCCGTGACAATGCGTCATGCTGAAATGGTAGCACGCGGTGCGAAATGAAATTTTGCGCCGCGAAAGGCGGCGATTGCACGAGGCGCTTGTATAACGTTGCCGCTTTAAAAATAGTTCCTCGTTGGCCAACTACATTGTGTCGAGACTATCTTAATGTGTCCAAAGAGCAGCCTCACCTTAAAGAGTTACATTTTCAGGGCTGGCAATAGCAATGATTTTTATATATATAGAAATGAACGACTTTCCCTTTAATTAATTTGAGTGCAAAATATTTCTATTTGCTAATAAGAAATTGTGGCTCTACGGATCTCAAAAATATCACGCGCGAAATCATCATCAAGTCTACGCTTTAATCAAAATTTTATTAAAATTAATTAAATCGCTCGCGATTGTATTTTTATTTAAATTGAGAACTGTGGGAGGGCTTTGTAAATCAAATGTTACAAATGTCTCGCGCAAATAAAAATATAATTGCGATCCCCATTATAGAATTATCCGTTTAATCGGATGTCCACTTGGCCGTTTGTCGACAGCGGGATAATTGTTACCGAGTGTTGTCAAAATACTGAAACGATAGAACATTCGGTCATTCGTCGCTCGTTTGTGGCGAGCGTTGAAAATCGCGAAGTGACAAAGCGCGCGCAGGAGATGCGCGAGGCGACCGCGCTCGAAAGCTGTAAAATATCCGGGTGTTTAGCGCGCTTTTGAAAACGAGACCTCTTCGCAACCGATGTAACCCACATGTGCACTGTGTGTCGGCCGAGCGTGTAATGATAGCGACAAGCAGCGGAGCGGGCGGCGGCTTAGCATCATTGAAAGGTCAACACTACTACAGAGAGAATATGCACACTTGTCGCCCGCCTCGTTTACAATGCACGGTGCATCCCGACAACGACAGACACGTCGTTTTCCTTCGGTTCGTTCACCCCACGCTGAAATATGTTTCGGGAGTATTATATTCAAACGAGAGGGAGAGCGAGGAGAGGGAAGCAAGGAGGATGATGTTCTCTTGCATGATCAAATGAGAAACTCTGGTCGATTCCTGTTTCAATTGGGGCTGTAAATATTCGAATAGCTGTATTTTATCCGGTTATTTCGAATAAATTCGATTACGAAATTACCGATTCCACGTGCTTAAATATTCAAGGTATTTCAACAGTTTGGTGAGGTATCTATACACCGTATCTCGTAACATTTGTCTTTAGATATGAAGATTCAAAAATATATACATATATCGAAAACCTTTTTAGATTTCGCGCGATCGAAGAAAATGTCAAAAGTTTGATAAGTATAGAAATATAAAATATAGAATGTAGAATAGAATAAAATATATAGAATATAAAAATAATATAGAAATAGTAAAGAGAGTCAACATTAGAATTTTTGAAAATAAATTTCTCTTTCTGCGTGAAATGATAAAAATCTGTTTATACTATTGAACTATCTTATAAAATATCTCGAGTATTCTTTATTAGTAATTATTTTTATTCAATCCGATACATTGATGTGTTTGACTTTGGACTTTGCACGCTCATTCGACACTCCACACGATCCTTTCTCGAGCACGAAATAACATGTTCGTTTTTTCAAGCGCGCGAACAGCAGCCTCACGTATTCGATCGTCCGGTCGAATCACTTCGCCCCGCGTTGCTTACCCGCGATGCAATTTCGCCGTCGCGTGCGGTTGCATCTCGACGCGAATGCGACACGACGGGACGCGCGTTGCAGCGCTCCAATTAAACCAACCGGCCGGTCCGAAACGGATTCCCCATCTCCGTCTCCATTTTCACAAATCCCGAGAGCTCGTTGTATGTATTTACGTGTCAATTCCGCGCGCGCGGTTCATTCGATTCGATAGCGAGTGACGCGGGGGCGGACGGAAAAGGCATCATCGTCGGAGTATCTAGAATTCGAAGCCTGAAAAGAGGGGGAGGACGAGGGGGGGACCGGTCTGTTCGTTTGGCGCCTAGCCAGAGACCGACTTACCCAATTAGGTTTCATCACTGGGTCGCGGCAGCTTCCCTGGCTGCCAATATTTGCAATACCTAACTAAACTGATCCAATTATAACCAAACCGACCGGTCGTTCCATCAGCCGATTGACATATAGCTTCGCTCTGCGCCAGATACGACGTGAAGCCGTCTCTGTCCCGCCAACGCCTCACCGATGTTCATCATCGTCGCTCAACACATGCGCGTTTGCTAGAACTTTGAGCGACGTCCGTGATAACTCCGGTCTCTGAATGTAATTGAAAAGTTGACATAGAAAAGATATCGTGTGCCGTATAAATTGAGAAAAATTATGTTTCCACACCGAAAAGCGTTCTCTACATGCCGAGGTTAATCTTTATGAAAAGCTGCAGAGCTATCTCGTAGTGAATATTTCTGAGTTGCAAACGAATGCGCAAGAAAACACTTTCTTTTTGTAATTAATATAACATTACTTAGGAATAATTTTATTTGGATAAAAAAAATTTTTTTGATATAGTCGTAGCACTTATAATTACGTGATTCTTACGTCAAATGCTCGATTACTCTTTTCGCCTCATTTCTACTGTTGACTAATGACTTAAGTAAGACATTCTATTTTATTTAACATTATGTCACGTACCGATTTTTGCTTGAAAATAGTCATATAAGCAATTATTGATTTATATCTTGACATATTAATCCAGTTCAGATTAATGATATTCACATTTTTATTTAACATTCAAAATATGAATTTCTTTCAACTATATACTTTTTCCTATTAAAATTGCATTTATGTTCAATGAAACGTATGATATGTGACTAAGAAAAATAATAAAATAGAATGGCTTTTATTCTTTCCCGCTCTTATTCTGATCATCCTTGACGAGCATTATCCTTTCTTTATACTCGCGCATTTATCACAAAAACCTGCGTCATGAATAATAAATTCCCATGAGTAAAAAATTTTCTCGTGATTTTACTCGATCGAATTCGCATTTTAGGACATTATGTGAAGGAGAATTTCTTGTTTTCCCCGCTCACCGGAAGCGTCTCCTCCTCCGCCACAAAGCCGTCGCTCGTTCCCTCGACGAGTCTTCCCATGGAACATTTGCGAGTTTCCTGCAGCTCGTTAATTTATTCCCCGTCGATAGGTAGGTCCTCTCTCCCGAATTCCCGATTCGCGTTCGCACACATGCGCGCTTACACACACACATATACACACGAGCGAATGCTCTCGAGGTCCGAGAAGAGAGAGTCCATTGGCATTGCCGGCAGTCCAGTAGGAACATATCTACCGAGAGAGAAAGAGAATGATAGGGAGGGGAAAGGTGGGGAAAAAGGGGTGCATCGGGTGTCTATAAAGGAGAGTGCGACGGTGGAAGAAGGCCAAGAGGGAGCGGACAAGGGGCTGCCGCTATTCCGGGCATTCGATTTGGTATTTTTCTTTGTATATCGCGGATAGTTGAAATTGTTCCGCAAGCAGGGCATTGATATATCGTCCCGCGGGTCCTTTGAGCTGCCCGCGCGGCTCCGAATTATCGTTCGCGTACTCTCACGGAACGATGCCTCTCTCTCTCTCTTCCTCCTGCCGTCTTTCCCCTTTCCTATCGCGGTCCTTTTCCCTCTTCTGTTCGTTCGCGATAGCATCCGCGTCGCACATTTCTCGTCTCTATATCTCCTTCCCTCCTTCCTCCGTACGGTCCTCTTTACCCCTCTCTATCCACCCTTTCCGAACTACCGGAGACTACCGGTCAATTTATTCGGCGGAACCTTTGCTTTATTTCGTCTACAGTTCGAAATGCAACCGGGAGGCTGCGTCCTGCGAACGGACTTTTCTCCTCGCGTGTTTTCCGCACGATTGCTCCTGCAGTCGATCCTTTCGACTTTTACGAGCCGCCATTTTTGCCTCCTTGTCTTTCCCTCTTCTCGCTATTTATCAGCGCGATCAATTTGATGTCACGATAACGTGCTTTAATTTTGAGGAACACTGGAAACACATTGTAATTATCTCGTATAATTGAAAAAGAAAACCTATTTTTAAATAAGAAATTTTTTTTGTCAGAAGTGAAAATATAGAATCGCGTGAGATAAGATAGAAAAATTCATGATGTATTTCAGATTTATTAATGTTTTTTTTTACAGAAAGATAAAAGAGAATTTTTAATTTTATTTGTATATTATTCTCTCTCTTTCTCTCTCTTTCTCTCTCTGAAACGTACAAAATTTCTTTTGTGTGACGTGTTTTTAACTTTTTGAGAATTATATATTTATTTTAGATTCTATTAAAATTAAAAATTATATAATACGTATCTTAACTTCTGTCATGCCGTCGGCGTTCCTTCGAATGAACGAACGTGCGGTCGTTACTTCATCCTTCTCTCGCGTTAATCGACTTGTCGAACGATTATCCTGTACCACCGGTTTTTCGCGCGGAGAATGACGATTTTATAGGGCTCTCTTCCTTTTCGCGCTCTCGGTTCGCTCCGGTATATCGAGGCTTTTAAGAACCACGACGGCACGGGTGAGCTTCATTCTTGCCTCTCGATTTCAATCCTGCGCCTTCTTTCATGAAAGAACCTGTGCGAAGCATCCTGTGGGCTCATCCCCTGGAACTATGGCGTGCGATGGCTTTCTACTCTTTTTTTTTTTTTTTATTTTTTTTATTCTCTCCTTCTCTCTTCCTCTCATCCGCTTACACCGAAAGTCCGAGCTCCCCTTTGTGTGTAACGGTGAATCACGAAAGGGCGAGGGGGCCAGGTCGACCGCGCGAGAGAAGAAGTGGAAGAGAAGTAGGAGGAGGGGGAGGACGGGAAGGGTCCGGAGAGTGGCGTGGGAACAAAGGAAGGCGACGAGAAGGAAGATGCAGAGAGTCAGCGGCGCATCCAGCCTCCCCTCCTGGCTCCTCTCTATCTTCCCTGTCTCTTTCTACTCTGCTTTATTCTCTGTCTCTTTCTTTCCCGCCGCCGCCGCCGCTGTTCCTTCCTTACTCTGGACCTCTTCCGCGCTTCTACGATCTATCTTCAGGCTTCCAATAAGAAGAAGTAAATCACTCGAAGAGAAGAGACGACGCGGCATCCTCATCTTGTCGTCGTCGTTTTCTTCTTCTTCGGCGATCGATCGTTTTCGGGCGAAATTATTTGCCGTCTCGTGCGCGCGATTATCCGTTTCTCTTCTCACCGTGTTAAAATTAATTTCCGTTGTCTGTAGCTAATTGTAAGTATCGCACGGCGCAATTCCTTCCCGCATTGCCGCGAAAGAAGCGCGCGGTATAACGAGAAATTGACATAAAGGGGGTCCGGGGGTCTCCCTGGGGGTCAACCAGTCAAGTAGCTCCTCGATCGACACCCCCCCCCCTCTCCTCCTGTCTTCCTTTCTCTGTCCTTCGCTTTTATTCATTCTATTATCTTTCTCTTAGAGTTTCATCTCGATGAGTTCACGTAGCGTAAGTGTGTATGTATATATATGCGTGCGGGTGTGTTTGCGGCCGGTTTGTACTCCGTTCGTAATCCTCGCAGGATGCAGCATGACGGAGAAAGGGAGAAAGAGCGGCTGGCTGTGTAAGCACGCGTGGATGAGAGAGGGGAAAGGAAGGCTGCGAGATGCAGCTCTATAGACTTATTCTTTACGCCGTAAGATGTAACGGGTTGCTGCCAAGTATTGCCGTTGAAAAGCACTTCACTCGACCGTACGAAACTCCGACGACAACTAGCACGACAATTTTCGTATAAATAAATGCCGTCATCACTCATGGCATACTTTGCATATAATTTTTGTTTTAATTTACGAAAAACTTGAAATTAATTTTACATTAATCTTACCGTTGTCGACAAAATGATTAATTTTTTAAATGATCAAAATATGTGTTCAAGTACTTATTAAAAAATTTAGGAATTTTATCCAAGAAGAAATTTCTTAGAAAACAAGATATATTGGATTAAAATTATTTTTTATTATATATAGATCTACTATTTATAAATTATTTTTATTTATATCATAAATAGTAGAATGTGGCGAAAATCGAATGCATTTTTCATTCTGCTAAGATGATGTGATAGGATAAATGTCGTTTAACTATATGGACCAGCTCTAACCCAAGTCGGAGTCACTAAAGGCAAACGTGTAACGCACGTGGTACCTTCGTGGCCGCACCTGCGTGACGTCATTCAACGGTATAATGATGACTATATTTCATAATAACGACGGCGATCGAGCCTCACGAATGAATGGAAACCCGAGCGTGACTGCGAGCGAGAAACGTTTGCATCCGTTTAAGCTTACGAAAATTTTCTCTGCGCGAACGATTGAATTTTATATTATTTAGCCTAATGCGATAATTCTTTATTGATCAAATAATTGAACAATTTTCAGTGGGATTTACATTTCAATTATTTGATTGTATTATTTTATTTTAGTTTTGTTAATATAAAAATAATTTTTATAAGATTTAATAAATATTAATATTTTATTAATATTTTTATTAAAGCTATAGAAAAAAAACAAAAAATTATAGAAAAAAAACATGTATTTTCGCGATTTAATAATTTAATCAAAGGACACATAATGCATATTTCTTTTCTGCCATATTCTACATACATAAAAAATACTTTTCCCTGTAAACGGTTTCTCCGATGCGATTCCCAGAAACTTAATTAGCTTTCGTATGTCAAGCGGTGGATTAGTGATTAATTGCTTCTTCATTGTCGTCATCACGTATCCATTTATTTGATATTAGGAAATCTTTATCCGTTGAAATATATCCGATTATAGTTTATCTATAATTCCTCGTTTTACTTATTTTTGTATCGATTACTTCGCCGACTTCAACGACAGTCTCTAATTGGATTTTAACGTAGCAACCGTGTACGTCGCGACCGATAAACCGCTAACGTGTCTGAACGATCACAATCCTTTGTGTAATCAACTTCGACAATCTTGCTCGATACAATCTGGCCGATAGTCATTTATATTATTGTATATCGTGTCTCCGTCGTTTCTCTATATATTCCGCTTCTTGCATGATAAATACGTCTGTTGCTCGATAGGATCTGTTTTTCGAGAATGACAAATAGCAATTTCGCCGTCTGTATTAGTGTGTGCTAAAATTTGTTCATTTTTAAATACACAAATTAGTTTTTTGTTTTTTTTCGCACGTGAAGAATTAGAAGATAATTATTTTGAATATATTTTGCTTTTATTTTTATTCTTTTTTTAAATTTTTTATCAAAAAGAATTAAATTCTTTACAAATTCTGTGACCGATGAAAGAATTGATAATTGCAAATAAAAGCAATTTTTGTGACTATCAAAATTATTGCAATTGCAAATGTAATAATATGACTTTGAAATGAATGAATTTCTTAGTTAATGAACCATCCTTTTAACGCGATAGATAAGTTAACGTAAGTTTGTCGATATCTCGATCACCCGTACCGATTACGAGACTCTTCGTTAATTGCTACGGGCGGTAATTAAGAGAGCTTTCTACAAAAGTAGCCGTTCTAATGAATCTTATAAAACTACAGAGTCGCTCGTGCAAGAATAAGTTCGTTCAACGGGAGCACTTGGCGTTATTAGATTAATCGTATTTGCAAACATTTACTTTTATTTTATATAGAAAAAATGTTTACTTACACGCATCGAACTTACATGAATATTTTGTTTATTGGTATTAATTATTAGCATATTCAATTATGAATTTTTGTTAAATCAGTGAACAGCAATTAGTAATAATTGCCCTCCTTTAAGTATCGCTTGTCGAGTGGAATCGAATAATCTCAACTTAGTTGTAATTGAAGTCATGTTTGAGGGTGCTGTTAAATTGTAACGCTAATTGCTCCCACATGGAAAGAGGGCATTAAATGGAGAACGCGCGGAGAATAGAGCGAGCGAAATTATACGAAATGCAGCGAATTATAGTATAATGTACCGTGACGATGCTGCCGGTAAAAGCATAATCTCCGAGGAGATTTTTTTACGCAAAAAGTAAATAAAGGAGAAAAAGACAAAATAGAGAGACGCGGTTTTACGCGCCGGCGAACACGGCAAGCGCGCGCGGGTCTCTGCAGAAACGCGCGCGTCGTCCGTGGCGAGTGAAATAAAAAGGTTTATGGTTGTTTCGGGTGCTCTATCTTTAGGACCCACATATCATGGCACACACACTCTGCCTACTACCCCTTTCCCCTCTCTTCTTTTTCTCTGTGTCCTCTCCTCTCTTCTCTTCTCGTTCCCCGCGGCCTCTGTACCTCGCGACTCTCCCAGCTGAACCCTCGACTGAGTTATTTCGCGGCTAAAATAGTCGCGCGACTGCGTCTACTAACTAAAAGGCGGCGACTCGACATCGCGCAGTTTCAACGCGCCAGCAGAATGCTCGCTGTCAAAATAAGAACAGATATGTCCAGCCCTTAAGGTTTCCCCAAGACTCACACGTAGCGCCCACGTAATTATAGCTCGTACTCCGCTCCAGAGGAGCAATTTTGTACGAGGAATCGAATGAATATTTCGCGCATTCGTGTCTTTCTCTCCTCAACCAAGAAGATAAACGACAATAAACGCGGAGAAGAAAATTATATGTATTCTATATCCGAAATGATTTTCTGAATAACGATAAAAAATGCGCAAATAATATTCGATAATAAAATTTTAATTATCGAAAAGAAATAAATTTTTAAAAAATATTTCACTTGAAACTATTTGTGGATGATTAGTTTAGTCTGCGTTTGAAATGTGCCCATTCCTGTACTCGATGCTAAAATGTGTAAGAGTATCGATAGCCCATTTAATTTAATTGCCTGTCTTTCGCGACGATAATTGCGCCGTTTACGGCTGATGTGTATCGTCGGCCGTTATTTCTGCGCATTACGTCGTCGTCGAGACTCAATAAGAGCATGAGCGAACGGTCGCGATCCATGAATGAATTTCCGTAATGGTGGGGAACTTTGGCAAGTGGTTTTAAGCATCACCAGAGCACAACGCGCGGCACGGTAGAAACGACTTCCCCGGTATATTTCGCCTTCTGTCCGCTCTCAAGCCGAGCTCTCGATTACTTGGCTCGTGTGCAATTTCAATTATCTTTGCCAGGCGACGTGAAGACATGATTCGGCGACTTGACGTCTATCTGGCGATGACTGCGGAAGGTCGGAACGATCGTGATCGATCTTGCTCTAGGAAATTGTGAAATTCTAACGACTCGAGTGTTAGCATCGTCGTCCACGTGAATGACGATCATAATTTTTTCAGCGTCAGCTATTGCGTCGCGAGGGGTTAAGGCTTCCAGAGAATCGATGACTCAACCAAGCAGAGTTATAACGAAAAAATACATAACGAGTTCTTCAAAATAGACAGTATTAGCAGTTAATTAAATTATTTCTGATATTTCATATCATCTATGTTGATAATATTTCCAATTATCAAAGCTAACTTTTACCTTAAATATTCTTATTTGTGAGCTTATAGCTAGACATATTCGATATATATTCTATATCTATGTACGAGTGCTTATCGCAATGAATCGTTCGAAATTTGACACAAGCAGTAACGATGATAACTATGGAAATCAATTTTCTCTGACTTGCGGCATTTTTGAATAGGAATGAATCACACGATTGAATTTGTCTTCTCTTCCCATGAGTTACATGACTTTGTCCGACGAGCGGAGAAATACGACTCAGACGCCGACTTGGCGCGATCGAATTTCACCTCGGAATTTTCCCCTGCCGTTTTAATAGAATTCACCGGGGACCGTCTCTCAATTATTCATCGAATACGCTTTTCAAACTTTCTTTCGTCTTTTTCTGCCGCGTTTATGACACGGCGCTACTCAAGAAAGATGAGAGAAAGAAAGAAAGAAAGAGAGAGAGAGAGACACAGCGATTCACAATATCGGTGAATGATTCACAACCGGCTAATCTTCCCGCGCCCGCGTTTACCCATCGACGGGGAATTATTACTCGCGAATAATGGCGACGGCGGTGCTTTGCTTCGCCAGTGTTTAAAGCGGAGTTAAATATTTAAATCGACGGACACAGACATAGGCGCCCACGCCTGACGCCTACCTGCACGCGCGAATCACCAGGCGGAATGTATCCTCATTGCAGCTGACGCTTGTTCGCAATCGTACGATGTATGATCGCCCGATCGCGAACAATCGTGTGACGCTGTCCGCGATCCAAAAATTGCTCGTTTATACGCTACGAACACGTCGTCTGCGTCGATAGGTCTAAAACGCTGAAAATAATTTAAGGTCGTGTCTACAAACATTAGTTAAAATTAACCGACTCTTCTCCCATCTCTTTGTAGTTCTGTCTCTCGATGTTCTGCCTCTTTTATCTTAGGCTTTCTCTCTGGAAAGGGAAGGGTAATTAGTCAAATCTTAACTGTGACTAAGTTGTGATTAATAACTTTTTAAATTTTCGGTAATGTGCTTAGAAGAACCATATAATTTTTCAAAGATATATAATATAATAAAATTATAATAAATAATAAATCACAATATAAAAATAAACAATATGCGCAACATAACAATAAAGGATAATAGTAGAACAATAATTTAAAATTATAGAATAATCTTATATTTTTTTCGATCTTTTTTCAGCATGATACTTTGTGTGGCGGAGGAAATAAAAAATTAAACATCTTCTTTTAATCTTTCTCTTGTGGCTTAACTCTACTATTCTCAGCACTTTATGTACTCGAGTCCGTGTTCATTCATTATGCGACATGACGTAAGAATCAACGGGTCACACACGGCCGCGATAACGGCGACCGCTCGTAGAATTTATTTACAAAATGAACAGCAGCAGGCAGTAAATTAATTTCGTAATTCCCCGTATACTTCCTGGTGCTTGATAATACGCGATAAGATTGCGCAAATTATCGTTCGCTTTCCATATAAATCGTCTGAATGAAATATATTTTGAAATCTTACGATATTCCATTCATATATTTTTCAAGAGTATAGTCCATACTACCGAGTAAATTTATGTGTACGAGTTTTTTATCTGCTGCTAAAGTTAACTCTAAAGAGCAAAAGTTATCGTATTTAAAACACAAGTGATATTATGAATGAATAATTTGCATACATGAAGTTGTTTTGGTAGATATGTTAAAATTAGCTAAATAAATGAACACAACAAAAAAGATAGCTTTGCATGTCTTTCAAGTCAAACAAATTTTGATAAATTTTATAAATTATTAATATTTTCTTTTTCTTAAATGTTATTATGCAACAAGTACTTAATTCCTAATTATTATAATTGTCTTGGATTTATTATTTTTCTGTCATGTTTACAAAGGACGTATTTCTCAAAAACTGTAATAGTGAATGATACTTTCCAACGCCTTTTTTTCCCTTCCCTTTCCTTTGCTTCCGTACATTAGTAAAATTCCTTCCGATGCTCGCACGATCGCTGTCTAATTAAACTTTCTTCACTTTTCACTCTGGCGATGAGTATCTATCAGTTACTCGAAATCCATTTAGCGAGAAGAGAAGAAAGAGGTAGATGTAATTATTTTCGATTCGACGAAGCACAGAGTCTCACATCACTGCTCTGGCCGGCAGCCAAGCGTGGGCGTTTACGAGAAGTAACAGAAAGACGCGTGTTACGTCGTTCCGAATTGGCGGCTTCTTTCATTAATCGACCGGAAGGGAGGGATTTCTCGGGAACTTTTCCCCCGCGATTCACAATCGATCGTCTTTACTTGGAGATCGTAGGCACATTGCCACGGTATGTTTGGGAAAACGCGATAAGTCACTCGAAATAAATTTAAGAAACGGCGATATTTTTAAGGACACAGAGATATCTTGATTCGTGATCTCACGACTCAAGGGAATGAAAAATAAACGCGGTTTTTTTTATAAGCGTAATTATCAATGATTGAATTTATATCTGAAATTTACATCTTTCAATTGCGTTGTAAAACCGAGTTTACAACATAATGGAATAAATGAGTACTCGGAGTGAAATATTCATTAATTTTTTTATGTATACAAATATGATAAACATATGAAACACGTGTGCGATTGTGTTGCTAATTTTATAGATTATGAAGATGTAATCTGCAAACGTCAATTAATCATGAATTTCTTTTTTTTCTGTTTTAGGTAAGTGCATCACGTTTTCCAGTCTGTTTTGCCATCGTGCGTATGTATATGTAAGCGACATTGCGTATGTGCGTTCGACGGGTGCGATACCAGGTTACGTATGCATAATAATCGTATGCATTTACAAGCTCTCGTCGGGCTGCTCGTAGATATACTATTTTAATCTTCCCGCGTTTTGCTCTCTTTCTCTCTTTCATCGTTTCCTAGTTTTCCGCGATTTGCATTTTTCATAGCTACATATCACATAGTAAACAGATACGACATGTTACGTTCATTTTTTCCATCACAATCTACGATCGACTTTTTGCGATGTATTCGCACTCTCGACAGTCAACGTATTAACATTCTTCTCGACACATATTAATCTTTATACATTAAAAATATGGATATTAAGAATATATTATTTTTATTTATTTTTTTTTATAATGCATTGTTTTATGAAAATTTTTATAGAACTTTTATTTTATTTTGTGTGTGTGTGTGAATGTGTGTGTATGCAATATTTTATTTATTATATTTACAACATTTATAACATTATTTATAACATTTTATTTAGTATATGCAACATTTATAACATTATAACATTTCTTTTTATTATATGAGAGGATTATTGTATATAAGCCACATTTTAGGTGAAAATATCTTTATACATATTTTGCATATACACAAAGAGGAATTTATTCCAAAGAACTACAAAGAATCAAACGGTGAACTCATTTCTCCTCCGTGACATTTTCCCGCTAGGAAATCGTTAGCCACGTTATCCGCTAATTTATTGTTCCACGGACTAATTCATTCCGCGTTCCTTGTTCGAGGGCATTATTCACGCCATTCGGGTACGAGTGGCACATGCATTTTTGTTCAAGAGACGTCATTATGTAAATCGTCATAGATACCAGGTAGAAAAACCCTCTTGCAAAATGCAGTTACGTATTCAAAGCATCCGACATTCCCTTGTTGTTGTTGCTGCTGCCAACCTACGCGATCCGCTATGATTTATATCGCGACTTCTACGAATTACGCAAGACGCGAGAAAGCTGGAAGATGCGAGAAAGATAACTTTTTTAGTTCGACGATGGAGAAAGAGAGACAGAGTCGTGTGTATACGAGTACACGCGCGCGGCTTTTGTACTTCTAATACCGATTCTTTCGTAATACAATTTGCACGAAGCCGATTAAATCTTTACGCGAAGTTTCATCTCGAGTTCCTCATACTTCCTTTCACCTACGAATGTTTCGAATAATATAAAGTTGATTTTTCTCCTAAGACGCGGTCAAAGTCTCATTACACAAACGGAAAAAGCAATTGCGAGGGAGTTAGAGAAAAATATATCGCAAATAATAAATTCCGAAACGATTGATTGTAAGGAGTAGGATGTAAGGAATGAGATATCCTGTAATATAAGTACCTCTACACATAAGGTGTCTCAAAGAAACAGATGCACGACATGCTTGTCTCATCACGAGAATAATGGCAATAATATTTCAAATAAATAGTCGCGCGAGTCTCAGGCAGATAAACCTATCTACCCTATAATAAACGGTAATTATTGCTAATGCTATCATTATATCGCTCCACGTACGTGGTGACTAGCGATAAAGCGTCGCCTCCTTCTATCTGAGGCACCAACGATTTTTTTCAGATTTACTCGCGCGCGGTCACGTTTATCCGTTAACGAGTTTTAAACGTTTACAATTCGATAAGAGAGACCCGCGCTCGTCATCGATCTTTATTCACTCCCACGTTCTTGAATTTGGCGTCGCGCTCCGACACGCTTCGCGGCGATTACGGAAACGCGCTCTCGTGCCTCTCGATGGCTCTTCTTCTCTTTTATTGCATGTTGCTCCTGGAATTTTGATAAATCTCTCTCGCGCGAGCGAGCGCGAAAGCGCGACCTCCTCGATGAATTTATTTGCCGAGTTTCGCAAGACTTATTTCCACGTTCTCCGCGTACGCGGTAGTCTTAAAGTATAAATTAGCCGTTATAAGAAGGTACTCCTTTGTCGGCTTGCTCTCCGCGTGTCGTTGCGTGTTGCGAATCGTCCCAGAGGCGGATCAGCAAAACGCAATGAGAAACTTGAATAATAATAGATGACATTTCTTTTCTTTTGATGATTTATACACTTTGACGTTATTCTTTTCCATAATTTTCAAATTTTTGACATTGTATTTCTCGTGGTAGCAAGAGAACGAATTAAAAATTCACTCGAACTTAATTTTATAACGCGTAATAATGTAAAATATTTATCACTGTTTAATATCGTTTTCAATTTTGACAAAAGAAAAATTGTTTCGAAATATGATGACGAATACCTCCATTATATTATTATTGAAGAATTTTTTCGAGATTAATTTTCTAAAAATTAAAGTTTCAAAGAGTACCACATGTTTTATCAAGAAATCTACCAAATAATTTTCTAAATATTTCTATTAATTTTATATATCGAATGGAACTTTACTGTAATATTTGCTTACTTAGATACACTTTACAGCTCCCTAAAAGTTAATTTACTGCGGCCCTGAAAAGTCATATCCGCTGCTATAGTTCTATCCACGTTTCCTGCTCTTTAAAGTATATGTACCGATACACGTTGTACATGTGTTTGTGCGCACTCTTCCCAGCCGAAAGACACTTGATCGTATAATACTTGAAGGAGTCGCCAGACCGTGATCGTTACACGGATAGGCGGTCGTGTAAAAGAAATTAACGTTTGTCCTCTAACCATATTTTTGCTTTTAAAATTCGCGCTTTAAATCAAGACGAGGAAAACACAGTTGCTTTATGGCACGATTCTTATCCGAAGCTAAAATCGTAGCGACTCACGTTGATGTATCAGCGGCATTGTTGCTCAACGTGTCAATTTGATAGTTCTATAAATTGCCCGGCGTTTCCTGTCTCGAAGTGTTAAAGCACGTAAAATTTCATAGGAATTCTATATTTTACTGTTAATTTACGTGGCGTTAAAAATCTGATAAATATGTTGGAATAATCAGATTTAAATTGAACGCAAATGATATAATAAAAATATGATTTATGGAGATTTTTACATTTATGAAACGCATATTTAGCTTAATAAAACGATATTATTTTCAATGTTATGAAATTGATAAATTAAATTTTTTACTGCAAGATGAAATAGTACTTTTACAGCAAACATTTGTTTTCAAATACCATTGTCCAACGCGCGCGAATAAGGATATTTTAATCTCTCTCTCTCTCTCTCTCTCATTTCTGACTAACTCTAACTTCACAAAATGACCTAAAATTAAATTTCTTAGCTATGACTTGTAATTTTAACCACAACGTTTAATTATATATGTTTTCTGAAGCTGAATTAAAGTTAGCCGTAAGAAGCCGCGATATTCTCATTCGACGCATTTATACATATATTACAAGTTGAAAATAAAGACAATTAATTATTTATGAGATGATATTTTATAGAATCACTGCACAAGAAAATAATTTTGTATCCGAGTGCATTTGAGATTAATGTGCCGTTATAAGAAGAGCCATTTGAAAATAGAAAAGCTACTGAATTATTTGATATTAGAGAGATAAATCTCTAATTGTAATTACTTTAATATGATTATTTCTTAATATGATTCTATATATACTAAATATACTGCTAAAAGGAAGAGAGAAAGAGGGGATTTCTTCGTAGATTTTAAAGGATATGTTTCAAGTATTTTTTTTTTTTTTCTCCTTAATACATAATTTTTAATGTTCAATAAACATGCACATTTAAATGCAATATTTTAGTTTTTCTTCAGTTTATTTTATGCTAAAATACCGTATTTAAACAATTTACAATTTAAGTATTTAAATTTTTCTTTACAAACTTGTTTAAAGTAAGGTCTCTAATTGTTTTAAACATAATGTAAATCGGAAATGTAAATGCGTTACAATTCTTCTTAACAATCGCAAAAGCGTTCCTTCGCGCTATTTTCATATCAATAATTTGCGTTTCCGCACAAAATAAATGCTACTTTTATTACTATATTAACGCTCTAATTTTTAAATACCGCGTTTTGACATATCCATAAATACCGCGACTTTTCTAATTCGCGTAATAGCGCGGAAACGTTCGCGTGATATGTAGCTCTGACTCGTACTCATATTTCGCCGACTGATACGAGCCGTGGTCAGTCGAAGAGAGCGACGATGGCGACTGAATTATTATCATGATATGCATCGGGAATATTTAATCGACGAGAGAGTTGTGCACGTGTGTATGTGTATGTCTCTCGCGGCGAGAACGATCGGCCAATCGCCGCCGCCGGTCGGGACGATAAAGCCGGAATTGATCTGCGTATTTGTAAACCCGCATCGCACCGAAGCGCAGGTCGCCCGGCTCGTAACCCCTCGATCTCCCTTCCTCTTCGTTGCGTAATCTCCGGGCTTTTAGGAATCATTTCGGGATCTGATTTATCGGACGATCCGCGCGCGCGTGCTACAAAATTGCGCGAAGCAACGGATAAGGCATACATCGCATTTTTCGCGTTTCATTTATCGTCTCTTCGTTCACGATATCCGCGGACAGGCACGCTCCGAAAATACGTTTTGATATAAAAATCGCACATCTGCTCGTTTGAAAATGTTAACAATCGCTAATTACAAATTAAGAACAAATATCCGAAATTATGTACCTTCTGACTTCTCTAATCGGCACTTGCAATTCTTCCAAGTGCCATTGTTCGGAGATATCTTATATGGTATTAACGCTGGAAAAGTTTATCTTATAACGGACTTTGAAAATTATTACGAAAACTTGTTTAGGTTGAAATAGATTTTTTTGCAGATAAAAATGGACAGAGATAACATTTAGAGAGAATGTCTTAAGTAATTTAAAAATATCTATAGCCAACAGAAAACTGTGTCTACAGTTATATATTATTTTTTAAAAATCTGCGCAGATATTGTATATAAAAAAACGCGCTAAATTCAACGTATCGTGTATGATTTATTAAGATTTTATATGTAGCTACGATCGCACTTATATACAATTTATTTCTCTATCCCAGAGATATTTTTTTGCTCCCTATAGAAAAAAAAACTTTCTAAGGCCAATAGTCGGATACCTGTGCCCGAAGGTACCGTCTACGTCATCGTTTACTTAATCGCGGCTTAATGGCCATTTCTAATCTCTCTGACTGATCTCTTCTGACTAATCTCCTTTCCGCTTCTTAACGGACGAGGCACCTATTATATTTTCCAAGTGTGCGTGTATGTACATGTTACTGAAAACGAGATATCGTATATCAGCACTGCAATAAATCACCAGAAACGTCCACAGGTAGAAGACGCCGGATTCGACTTACAGCAGGTTACGGCTTATATAAGTTCTTTCAGGATTGTACTGAACACGTTGCCGAGATTTGTCTCCGAACGATTGTTTAGACTACGAGATCGAGGACAATTATACGTTGATATCAAAATGATATTATACTATAAAATGTAGTACAATTCTCGGATAAGATAATTCCTTTTTCAGGAATACACATTTAATTGCACATTAAAGTTCCAAATGTCTAGACGAGATATTTTAGTATATCATGATTTTATGATCCCCATCGCAAATCGTTTCAGCTTTATTTGGAGTATAAATTTATGTGTCACTCTCTTGAAAGATATATATTAAATATATGTCAAGATAATAATTAATACACGCGCGCGCACAGACATACATACATATAATGTATGCGATGATAATAATTCTTCTAAATGATATAAATCCATGATAATATATAGTTTTGCAATTGTTAATGGATTATTATTATCGATCAAAACGTTAATTCTAAACGTAGAAAACGAAGGAGGAGAAAGACATAAATCTTAGATTATATGTCTTAGATTATAATCTTAGATTATAATCTTAGATTATAAAATTAAAGATGCAGAGAAAATATGGGAGAAAATTTAATTATTTTTGTTTAAGATTTTTCGGAGTGAAGCTAAAAACAATCATGAAAACAAATCATAAGATAAATATTGATGAAATAAATTTAAGATAAAACATATGGTTAATCTTAGAGTTATAATATATGTTACAAAAATTACAATTTTTGTATTACAAATAAATATAGAAATATAGCATCGAAATCTGAAATCATCGAAATCAGCGATTTCAATGAGTTTTTTTTTCAATTTCAACTACTGGTTAAAAGACCATTTAATTTAAATGAATGACGATGTGGCATCTATAGCATCAAAATCTGAACTCATTGAAATATCAACGGTTTCAATTAATTTTGATCGTTCGTTACAATTTAAATGAGTTGTAATAATTGTTCATGGCGACGCTACGTCGTATCTCTAGTCTCGGTAGATAAACTGTCATCAGAAATAGTCTGTTTTGTCTCCCGAACGCGGAGACTGTCTGCACTCGGAGATTCTCAACACGCTTCTCTTTATCGTCTATTTCCGATCTTCTTTCTCCCTTTCCCCCTTCTCCTTTTTCTCGCGTGTCCTGCCACTGTATCTTTCCACTTCGTAAAGGTCTGCGAAATAAAACGTCCCCGCGAATGTGTAGAAGTTTAAGTGAGAGAGGAACAAATCGCGTTGCATAGATTACGAATCGAAAACAAAAGTGGCCGTCGTGCAGTTTTCACCGTTTTCCTTTATCTTTCTTTTAGACGAAACTGGCTGACAATTCTATCAGCGAGTGAGTCTCTTCTACTCTTTTCTCTTTTTTTTTTATCGATATTATCATTTTTTATGTATGTCGATATCGAATAAATTATCATTCACGATTGGAAAATACTTGATTTCTTGTTATAAAGTAAATTAATCTGCAAAGGTGATCCTGCAATTATACATATGTCAGATTAACCAGTAAAAAAGAAAATGGGTAGTTATACGCGCAACAAGCTTTGATTGCAATTAATACAATCTTCTATTTGCGAATTAACGTCTTTCTCGCTGATTATATCACGTGTCATTAGTTATTAGACATCTATTTATCACGCATCTCGGTTTATCTGATCAACGATTCTCGGAGAAGTATTTTAATTAAATTAATTCTTAATGCGCAGAAGAAAGAGAGAGAGGGACGGAGAGAAAGACAGAAAATATTATTAGATAAAATAATTCTACAAGAAACTATTGTTTCGCAGCGTAAATTGAGATCCGATCATCATCGCGCTCATTCGCCGGGCAGAGGTATCTCCTTATCGAGGGCGTGTTTAGCAAATACATGAGATGCCGTCAAAAGTTATTACTGCAGTAATCGTGAAATATCACCGTTGCAGCGCATACGCAATAAGAAATCCGCCACGATACAGTAGCCAGCGACGTGAATAGCCCCGAGTGCAAGAATCCTTTCTCCCTCACGCGGCAGCCTGCACCTGATTGCATAAACGTCGTAACCGGCAACTTTATGTATATGTGTATGTGCGTACGTGTGTGTATGTTGCTCTGCACTGTCGCGCAACGTCCTGAAATGCACTGACCTTCTATTGTTCCCCAGACAAATCACCGCTCGCGATGCTTCTCTACACCGATTTGCCGACGAAGAGACAGAGAAGAGGATTTGCCTCTTCGTGGCAAATCTCGTAGTGAGAGACAGACAGATAGACAGACAGAAAGAAAATGAGAGAGAGAAAGAGATAAAGCCGTGATTACATCGCGATGCATCTTGACCTTTTTCGCGGCCCTTGCAAATGTCATTAAACTAGAAATCGTGACGATCCGTGCTCGAAATGGGCCTTGAGGCAAGTGATATTTTTGTAAATCGAGACGGAAAGAACGGAGACGTCGCTTTCACACGGAAGCAAACGTTTAGAAAATAAACGGAAATAAAGTACTTATAAAATAATCGTGGGGGAATCAATTAAAAAATTGATATTTTATTGATATATTTTATGTCGGATGTTCTCGAATTTATTTATACGCGTCAATCTGACGGAATATAACGTATTTTTTTATTATTAATTAAATTAATTACTATTTTAATATGTTGGAAAATTATTGAGAGTAAGTTACGAAAATATAATTAATCTTTATTCTGAAGCAGCTTTTAAGTATAATAGTATTTTGAGCGTATGATCGGAATTGTGTTTTAGCGTTCTCATATACGTTGCAACGTATGCGAAAATGTGCGTAGATAATAGAATATGTGAAATTTGCATAAAACCACGTACACGTTGGTGGTGCAATGATATGCTTGACGACGAGGGAAAGAGACGGCCGGTTACAAAGTAAGACACTTACAGATTGCAGTTGGCGTTACCGCGGTTAAGCGCATTATACACGCCTGCAGCGGCTCATAATGCGCTCCTTTCTCTCTCTATCTCTCTATCTCTCTCTCTTTCTCCACTTTTTCTCTTTCTCCTATGTTGTTCCTCTGCTCTTCCCGTATTACATGGGCCTCCAGGGAAAGGTGTCCGGAAAAAAAAATAAAAACCGCAACCGAAGAACATTTTACATGACATTTACCTTGTTTCGAGAGATTTTCTACTATATATTCTCAATTTTTTATCATTTTGCAATTATTATGTCGAATGTTGCTGTATTATTTTAAAAGTCTATTTCTGTTACATGTGAATTGTATAAGCAAAACACATGATATGTGATTTATCAGTAGTATATCAATATAACTTTAAAATTATATCTTCTTCATTTTTGGGAGAGCAAGAGAATAAAATATTTAATATAAAATTCAGAAATGTCCTTATGTATCATACTCTTTTACATGTGTCTATACAATTTAATTTCATGCTAAAATAATTGTATATGCGAAAAATATGAAATGTATTTTATTGATCTATTTTCTTCCCGAAAAATTTTCACACATAGAAGGTAGTGTAAACTCATTTTTTACATAACTGGAATATTTTTCATCTGCGTGGCCTTTGTACGTTCTTCTATCGTAAATTGTCATTGTTTTCGTATCGCAAAAATTTTCGCAATCGCGCAAATTCTTTGTCGTATGATTCGTGTGCGCGATTTCGGTCGTTTCGTTCCGATCTGTCACGTAAAAACGCGTATCTTTTATAGCTTTTATAAAAGCTGAACATGTGGACGCGAATGCGTATCTCGCGTTCGGCAAACGTGAAACAATGCAATACAAATGCACGGCGCCAATCGGTCGCCCGTATCTGTTTTTTTACCTGTCGTTGTCTTACTTATAAATCGGTCAAAGTCTACGTTCCTTTGTCCCCGTCTAAATCGCGTCTATTGTAGTATTTTGGGTCGTGCCTCCCTTAACCGGATCCACATTTTACGGTCATTTAACAATAAACCGCGTATTAAACTGCGTTATTTATGCGTGAAAATGAAATTATTATGACGTTAGAATAACTATAATGACACCATAATATAATTCGCATTTCAAGGTATATACAGATGTAAAAGTCAGTTTAAATTGTCGGGCTTTGTTTTCGACAGATATCAAAATTCGAATGCACACACAGAAATTTAGGGGAAAAGCCAATAATTCACCCGTGCGATATTTGTTGTTTATTGACAACAGGTACGGAACCAGATAACATCGTTTTATTTTTCTTTTTTTTTTTTTCTTTTTTCCCAGTAACAATATGGGGTTCTGGTTTCGTTTAATGTCAAACGCACACATTTCAAAGTTTCTCGAAAATAACATTTGTAGTTGAATGTTTTTGTTAAATCTCTATTTTAGCACAACAGATATTTTTCGTATATAATAAGCACATAATAATCCATAGCTTCCGTTCTAGAAAAATACATTTATCGAAGATGTGAAATTTATCAGATACGATGCTATGGTGGAAAGAAGTTGCCACGCGCGAACTGAAACTTTCTTATATTATTTATTGCGTTACGTAATATCTCAATCTAAATCATCGCGTTTATCGTTACCAAAAATAATTATTATGTTGTATACACGATCATTAATATATCTTATTTTTAAGCAACTTTGCGAAAAGTTACATTCGAATTTCGAACATTTGTGACATTTTTCCGAGGATTTCGCTTCAGTTATTGGTCATTAGCAATTGCATTTATTTATCGGACACCCGATACAGTCGATGCTACGAAACGCGCACGCGGCGCGACAAAGTGACGATTGAGGATACCGAGTACCACACAGTTTGTCCTGTGAGATCTTGGTACGGCAAGAAGAAGAGAATATGCAGAGGAAGGGGGAGAAAGAGAGAGAGAGAGAGAGAGAACAGGTAGAGAAAAGTGCCGACTGCCCGCGTGGATGGAGAAGGGACAGGAAGGGTGAGGAACTGGCTGGCGAAATGAAGGGGGTAAAGGGAGAGGGCAGAAAGAGTGGCTGAAAAGACACCGGCGCTGAGAGCGAAGATGCACAGAGAGCGAGCCGTGGCTTTATAGCTTAGAGAAAGGGGGAGAGAAAAGGGAGGCGAACCGGTTTTCCGTATCTCCGATGACTCATCTCTCGCGACGACGCAGCGTCAAGTGCATTTCCTGGCCTGGCCTGGCTTGGCTTGGCTTGGCGCATCCCAACCTAAACCTAAACTCTCTCCCCCAACTCCGAGCGAGCGTCCGTCCGTCACTCCTCGCCGCGTGCCCTCTTCTTTCATCCCTCGCTCTCTTCCCTCTCTCCCCGGCCACGCTCATTTTCTCCGCTCTCCTCTCCGGCGCCGCCGAAGGAAGAGTGCATCTCAGTGGTGCTCATGCATGTCTGAAACTCGCGGCACAATACACGATTTGTTAGTCATCTATGCGGTGTAGGAGAGAAGAAAGGCGCGAGAAGAAAAACATTTAGAAATGCGAATTCGACTTTCGTAGTAAAAAAAAATTCGTGATATATTTCCAGATAATATGATATTATTTTTTATATCGGCATTATTCTCTCTCTCGCCGGAGGATTTTGGTCCGTAAGGAGAAACTGGGAGAGTCGCTGTTCTCTCCTTTTCATTTTTCATTTTTAATTTTTTTGAACGATAGAAATATGTACCCCCCCCCCCCCCCCCGTACAACGTACACACACATACGCACATAGCGGCAATAACGCCGAGTTACGCGGAGAATTCGCGCGAAACGGCCTTTTACAACGGAAACGGTAATTTATGCCGCGCTAACGTTCTCGCAAAGTTCAAAGTGCAGCTGTACGTAACGTGTGCGGCACGGAAAAAGCAGGCATTAGCTACTGACGAACGGTACTTTGACTCGCGGTGCATCGCGGTGCATTAATTAACGCTCGGCATATTGGACTTAACCTGGTTAGCTGACATCGGAGGTAATTAAAGCGCAATAGTCATAGGACATGACCGTGAAAAGTATCAGTTACAACTAGACGTTTTATTCCCGTTTTTTTGTTCACAATTTGTGCAACTAGTTTTCAAAATTGTTTTGCTGGATTAAAAATAAAGGGCTTTTTATGATCTAGCGATGCAATTAAATAATTCACGAAAAATCAAATGAGTTTTACTTTATCAAAGAATTCAAAAAAATTCGGGCTTTAAATACCTCACAAGATATAAATGAAATGACACACATGAGATTAAATTCTATTTCCCACTTTTTTAAAATTATTATATTAAAGAATCATATGTCTCAAAACGGAAACGGTATGCATTAACAATGATCTTACTTTTCCTAATAGGATTGAAAATTTCTCAGAGAATCTGCGATTAAAGTTATATTCGGCGATCCTGAGATATCGCGTGTGTATAAATAATTGAAGGTGTAGGTAATATGTGGCATTGTTTTGCGAACGCGAATTTATTTTCTCGGCAGCTCGTCGACTCTAAATAAAAAGCGAACCGTCGTGGATCATTTGCTGCAGGATGAAGGAGCTGCCTCAGGAGGAGGAAGCTTCCTCTGCGAGAGAGGCTAGGTGAAACACTCTGGCAGTTTGATTTATGGCCGACATACCGAGTTATCGCTTTGCCAATAGTGGAAATCGAGGAGAAGGAGCGCGTTGCGAAGTCGAGGGCGGAAGAAAAAGGGTATAGTCGGAGATGAATCGATGAACGCGCGAGCGTTCTTTACTTCCCGTTCCTTTCGCGATCGCTGTTCGATCATTATCTTCCCCTTCTTTTGGCCTTTTTATTTTTTATACTACAAAGATAAATATTTATAATATCTTTTAGTTTATTTCCTAAGTCAGTTTCGAATATGCTGATCTTAATCTCGAAGGAATCCCTGTTTGAGAAAAGAAAGCTATTTAAATGGAAACTTTTATTTCCTACGAAGATTAATTAAGAGAAGTTTGGGTTTAATAAAATATTTGACAAAACGATTTATACATTTAACATTTCCATATACAAATATTTGCTTTTATCGTTCCATACAAATTATTACATTAGTCACAAATGTGTCACTATGTTCCATATTTTTCCGTTATGTATCATGTGTGATAAATTTGGAGATTGTAATGCTTTTCCTTGGAAGGGCTTTTCAAACGTTAACTAAAACGTGGCCTCTATGGAGCAAGAGTCGCGAATGAGGGGACGAGGGAGAGCTGTGAATGATAGTAATTTGTTCCATTTTTTTTCCCGGCGCGAAACAATTCAGTTGGGGACCGCGATAAGAGCCAATAGCACGGAGGGGAACGGAAAACGTATTTGCCATTCCAGAAACCACCCTATGTATTCATCTCCGGCCCTTCGTGCGTGGGAGCGGTTTGCAAGATTGAAGTCAGAATAAAATACGATGGTAGCAAATAGACTCCGTGTTGTGCGCTCTTTTTCGGATGGTGAATCTTTATGTTTATTTAAATCACGCATGCATATCATTTACGAATAATCATAACTCGCTTTAATTTTGTGTATCAATTAAATTTAATTTTTCACGAATATACAGATTGTATTGGATGAATCGTTTGTTTTATTTAAAGAAATATTATCTTACATATCAAAAAAGTCAATATTATTTTTCCGCCAATAGAAATATAATTTTATTTATTGCATTTTTAATGTTATTATCTAAAATAGATGTAACAGTTAACGGCAATTGAAAACTGAGTGAGAATAACGCTATTTCGCTCTCCTTTTTCTCTTTCTCTTTCTTAATAGCCCGCATTTAACGAACGATCTATCTCGTAACGAAATTGTCATTCCAACTAGGATGAAGACCGGAGATTGCTTCGTAAATTCTTTTAATACTCGGCCTTTCATTCAATAAAAGTGCAGCCTTGGAAGGGTGACTTTCTAGATCGCGAGAGGGTGCCGAGCAACAAGTGTGATTCCAAGAGGATGCTTTAGGATCGTCACCCGGTAGTGCTCATTGTGGATTTATCGATCCACTGCTTCGCAGCTATTCTCGTATTCGAATGAAAGCAAAACGCCGCGCGACACAATTCGTTCATGAATTCGTTCGGCGATTTCTTTTATCGGAGGTAAAAATGATTAAATCCTATAAACGGATCTTTCGTTTTTTTTTTATCGCTTTCCTATCGCTTGCAACGCGCATCAATCGTAATTAAAGTCCATATTGATCGTGATTCGATTGTGATTGTGCCACTGTGAAAATTCCGTTTGCGTAACTTTCTGGCGATACGGAAAGTGTCGAAGCGCACGTACGAATGAATGTGAATGTCAGCGCTTATGAAGATAATTGTCTGCCATGAATATATACGTGGCGTTTTATATATATATATATATATCCACATAAATCGACACGACCCTTGTACGCGCCACGCCGTCGTTCGCAATAAACTCATGGTCGCCGCAATAAGGGACGTCGATCGTTCTCGACGAAAGAGAGCGAAAAGCACTGAGGGTGTAGGATCGTAATCTATTCCGTCACCCTTATATTACGGGGGACGATACGTTCGTGACGATTCGAGACCCTCCCGGTTTCTCTTCATTTCACGAAAATCGCCGATTAGATCCGCCAAACTTCTTCCAAAGATTTTATGTCACTCTCGGAAAGCTTGACAAATGGCCCGTGCGTGTCTTATTGTTTTCGAGGCACGATGATAATTCAGAGTTACAATTATCTCTTGATAATTGAATGGGGGAAAATGTAGCATGCGACAAATTGAGCCTTGATATTCTAATTAAAAATATATTTTAAGTTGTTAAAATAAACAGCATTATTTCTCCTAAAAATTTTTATTAAATTACTGAAGAAGAAATTTTTTAATTCTTTTTCTTATATATTAAATTATTATGTAGTTAATTATAGAGTAAATTTTATAATATATTTTCCCCTAGTTTTATGTTTCATTCTAATATAATTTTAAGTTGGTTTACAACTTTGCTCGATTTAGGCCAAAATCTCGAACCCGCAATCAAATGCAAAGAGGCGACATATTCTCACCGACGTGACTTTATTGCTGCCGCAAATAAACGCCGCGCGGAACGTATTATCGATCGCCAAGCTCTCACCTCGCCATGAACCTGGAAATCCTGCCTCTCGCGGAATTAATTAAGGTGTGAAAAATTTTGTAGCTTCCCTCCGGGAGTGCCTCCGTCTCGCCCTCTACTCCCCCCCCCCCTCTTCTCTCTCTCTCTTTCTCTCTCTTTTTCTCTCTCCTACTCCCTTTTATCTCCCTCGTCGTCGAAGGAATTTTCAAATATTTCCGGGCAGACGCCCGATAAATTCTCGGCGTTGGAAAATATTTCCGATAGCCGACCGACAATCCGCCCACCTTGGCCGACCTCCTACGCGAGAAGAGGCTGCGGAACGGTCCTGGGAGACGCATGTACATACACACACACACGACGTACGCGTCAGTACGTCGGTCTGAATTTAAATTTCACCGTAGATAAGATAAGTCGCGACAAACCCTTAGAGTCTTCTCTCGCGTGAATTCGCGCGCGAAAAGGAGCAACCCTAAGTAGATACTTAAGTGTGCGTATGCGTACGTACGGGTCACTCGAACGAAGGATCAAGGATCTCTCCAGCTTGATTTACAATTCCACCCTTGACGACAGCTTCCGTTCGCATCTCTTTGAACGGACGCGTCTTTGTCCCTTTGCGCGAGCGGCGTCGAATTTTAAATAAATCTCGCATCCGTTTTTCGAGCGTGTCAAAGTTCGCCAACTTCGAGCTCTCTTGGAGCATGTAAAAATATGTCGTGATACTTAAGTATTTCTCTTATATATGCACGCGGTATGTTTTAAACTCACCCGAGAAACATATCGTGGTTGTTGATTTGTTCGACATGAATCCGAAATAAACGCGTTGGATTGATATTTTTAAGTAACAATTTCATTTATTTTATTGCGATTTAAATGGAATTGAGAGACAAATATAGATTACAATTGCATTCAACCGACAGTCTGTATTTATCAGCATTTGTGTATTCGTTAACTTCAGCGAAATTTGAGTGTGTTAACCGCGCGTAATATCATTCTATCGCTGACAATCTCGGTTTAGATTTATTGGCGAAAACTGTATATAATTAATCGGTACGTGGAGGCGCGATTTACAGGTCATAAGTTCTATCGCTCTCTTTCTAAATAACAGGCCGATTAATTTCTATTCAAACATCACGATATAACAATCCTTCGTACCACAGAATCGGTGTTATTATATTATGTTTGATATTACAAATAATATATAATAAATAGATTAAAAATATCTATTATATACGCTTCCCGCGCTTGTTATGTCGCGTGTTCTGGTCGCATAAACTGATACGCTATTCACAAATTAATTTGTTCAATGATGGGGTTTTAGTATCGATGCGTTCATCAAAATTCCCAATAACGAGCGCTCATTACAGCTGATTTTCTCCCACTTTGTTGCGGCGGATCTGTCACGTTTTGTAATAACGTAAAACAAATTGGGTAGAGATAAAGCGCGTATATTACCAACGCGGTTTCGTCATACGATGAATCATTTTCTGCAAAAGTGTCGATCGTAACAATATTTCACACGTTGCGCGTAATAATAATAATACCTCGTATCAAGTACTCGAGCTCGTCGATCACTCGATACTGTTAATAATAATCACCATTGCAATCGTAATATATCTGAGCAACATCCTGTGCGAGATGCTTCTTCGAACAGCTAAATGTGATTGTGCACGCATTGTATATGTTTCAAACGATTACGTAGCACAAATGAATCACTCTTTGCTTGATCGTTAACGTTTCTGCCGTCATAATCACAGTAGAACGGCTCTTCTTATGTCCTTGTAATCGCATGTCGTTACAACTGTGTGCTGCATTATAATGCATCGCGACTACGTTGAAAAGGTCAGCACTCAAATAACCATGATCGTGAAAAAATATCTATATTATGTATAATTAATATCATTTTTTTTTTTAATACACACGCAGGTGCGACTAAATTATAATTTTTATAATTCTAATTAATATTGGAACATATAATAAAAATGCTCAGTATTTTTCAAATGCGGACTATTGAAATATCGCCATTTAAATAGGTTTGTTTAAATAAATAATATTTAGAAATTTACATATATCTTCTATGAAAAAAATTTGATAAGTATAAATATATGAAAAATTATTGTTGAAATGTAATAATTGATATTATTAATTGATATAATAGTTTTAATAAAAAAATATATATCAGGAATTCATATACAATAATATAATGAAATATTAAATAATATTTCAAGTTTTTAAATTTGCATTCAAATATTATTTCAAATTTATATATTCAAATAAATATTCAAATATTTCCAATTTTATGTACATAGTAAACAAAGTAAAAAGGAAAATGACAAAACAAATATGTATTTATTTCAAAAGTAACCATTGTTTATGTCGTAAGAAAGAAAGAAATAGAATGAATACGTGAAAAAGAATAGTATTTAAACATTTTAATGTCTATATTATTAGGGAGAAATAATTAATTTAAATGATATTTACTTGATATTTCTAACAAGAAATACATATGTTTCAAATGTTTATGATTGTTTCGTAAAATTAAATATTTTAAATATAGTTATAATTAAAAGTTAGTTATTAGAAATTAATTATCATTTATTAATTATTAATTCTATCTCTGTAGATAATAAAAACAATTCTTTAGAGAGAAGAAAGCATCGTTTATCTCTGATTCGTTCGTCATAGCGCGTGTAAAAGCATATTACGTGTTTCGCAAATTTTCGCTCTCGTGAAACTGATTCCAGTACGTGATTCACGGCTAGCGACGCGGCTTCACGCACGTGTGCCCGGCGCACACGTTTCTCCTCTCTTGGCGTTCGGCCAAACTGCGAGACGTCGTTGTCATATATCGTCCTCCTCGGCCTTAATTATCGGGCCCGATGCGTCCTCGTAAATTCACCAAAGTTCATTGCCGGTATACGGTGGTGCACCGTGAATTTCTCAACGATATTCAGATTGCGCGCAACCTTTACCTCGCAAATGTTGCCGAGACTTTATGTAATCTGCGAACCTTGGGGAATTTGTGCGGAATATAAAGTTACTCCGAAAAAATATCGCTCTTGTCTAATTACTCGGATATATATCACTTTTAAGATCGTCAGTTTACGGGGCGTTTTAGATTACTTTGAAGAGCGGAGAACATAAAATATAAGATAAAATTTTGACTGTAGCGCGCTTAAATTACATATCTTTTTCTTCAATCTCTGCAAATTTTTTAGGCGAACGCTCGAAGAATATAAATTAATTTCTTTTTCGAAACACTCGAACAGTATCTAAAAATCAGAGATATTATCCTGCCGCGCGACAGAATCCGAGGATATAGGAGGATGTACGGGCATCAACGCAGATTCATCAGCGACGCGGTCGACGCACGTGATTAACCAGCGGTCAGACGGATGCAGCGAGGGGGATCAAGTTGTGGGGAGGGAGAGGAAGGAGGGGGGTGACTGGATGTTGAATAGGATGGATATACACTTGGGAGAGAGAACGGAGCGTTCGGTGATCGAATAGAGAGGGGGAGAGGGGAGAGGGGAGAGGAAGGGAATTAAAAGTAATCACGTTCATATTTACGTGGCGTATAGCTCGGATGGTCGCGCCGACCGCAAAAATGCGGCTGCACGCGAGTCGCAGGTGCACGTGCGTCTGAACAGGAATTGACAGAGAGGGTACAGAGAGGGCATCGACATGTGAGGGAAAGGGAAGGAAAACTATCGAAACGTAGAGCGAGGAGCGTGTAGTCGTGCGTTACAATAAACGGTTCCGCGAATAGACGGTGAAATTCGGAATTAAAGGGACAAAATACGGTGGGGCAAGGCTCGCGGAGAGATTTTCCGAGCACCATGTATACGCAACATACCACGAATGCGATACAATGCGCGCGGCTAACAATGTTGCTTCGGCGCTCGTGCTGGGAAATCCGCTTCTGGGTCGGCTTTCGTAGGTAGCTCTCTTCGAGTCGAGCGGAATTTTGCCGATCCGGCCGGCGTTTGCGTGTCTAGTTTGTTAATCACGGATCTAATTTCTCTTCGAATGTGTTAAACGAACGGGTTTTGTATGTTCGAGCAATTTCGTGCATTCGTTTTAGATAAAAGCCGAGTTATTTGATAGACGCGTACCTCTCTGCGTAATCATTTTATAATTATTATGGAGGGATAACGCGGATCGCAAAAAAGAAAATAAGTGAAATATATCTCGACAGTTAATTGAGAATCTGTGAAAAATGGTGATACAAATTTATACAACTTATATGACTTAATTTCTCCTCGCTTGTTTTATTTCTAATATTAAATAATTCAAATTAGATTTTCGTTTAATTCTTCCCACACGTTTTTTCCACTGAAAAAAATTATCTCATAAATGCAATCCACATTCACGCGCAACACATATGTTTTAAAATATTTTTAATATATCATAATCAACTTTCTCTCTCTAATTTCAAATATATAAAGCTGTAACTTTTCATTTAACTTTTCACTACAATGAATAATCCATGATGCCAATAATAAAACAATTAACTTTTAAAAATAAAAAAATAAACGTTCTAGTTTTAATCTCTTTAAAAATTGCACAACTATTTTAGCTCTTTTTCCTCTATTCTTTTAATCTTTCCTCCAATATATAAAAAGATATGATCATTCTGGATTTATCTCGGAATAATCATTAAAGCGCGATTGCGAAATCGCGCGCTGTTTCGAGTCGCAATTAACACGAAAGTTAGATGTCAACGACTGTATCTCAGTGTGTATCCGAGGTTGGTTATTGCGGCGCATGTTCGGTTGTTTCGTAACGACTCCCCGGATCCCATTCGCGCCTGTATCGGCACACACGCGCCACGCACACGCACGATCCCGCAGGAGAGCTTTGCGATTACATATCATTATTCCGCATGGCTACTCGAGCTCTAACCTCCGAGCTATGTTTGCAACTGGATTACCGTATACGCTTCTCTCCTCTTTCTCTTTCTCTTTGTCCTTCTCTTCCTTCCCCTCATCTCGCCCCCGCTCGTCTCATCGTCTCGCTCTGCCTTTTCCACCGCTCCTCTCCGCCTCGCCTTTACTCCGCTTCCACCATTTCGCCGTCTCTAATTATTCGCCGAGTCCGTTATGGGGCTTGCATTCTCCGGGCACGCGTTTTTGACATGTTGGACGATGAAGTTTTATGGAGTCGTATTACGCCATTAGAGGGTCGCTTTCTGCCGAAGGAAAGCTTTCAAAGTCACGCAATAGCGAGAATGTGAACCGACGCGCAACAGAAATCTCCTAAGTAAGTGAAGAGTTTACGAGTGTTTCTTTTTTTTTTTTTTTTTTAAATCAAATGGCATTTTAATCTTTTTATTTGTTTATTTATTCTGTAATATAAAAGATAGCTTATTAGCGGAATGGACGTCTATGCAGGGGATAATAAACGAGTCGCGCGTAAAACATTGCGGAGAAATAACAATAATTATATTCGACATATATTTTTCGAAATTCCTCGTTCATATTCTATGGATTTTTATTGGTAGCAAAAAAAATATTGCGTTCCTGATAAATGAATATAAATATCGTATATATTGATGTTGGCAGACATCTGGTCAATTCTAAATCATCTCGAAATTTCTAATTCTAGTTAAATCTCTTCGTGTGACGCCAATGACCTCTCGTTATTTGGTACACTCTACCTCTTGATCATTATCGTACATCAACGAACATTATGACGGTAATGCAAAAGTCGACCGGCAGTCACGCGAACAGGCGATTTGATATTGGTTTCTGCGAACGTTCATGTCTGGAATCTCGATACATTATATGTGGATTTGATCGTGTGTCGATCCGAATACGTTAGTCACGTAAACTTCGTATTCGCATTCTCGACAATGAGCAAAAACATAATCAGAACCGATTTGATTATTCTAATCTGCAAGCTGCAACAAGACGAAAAGCCCTCTCTTAGATAGACTTAATTTCTCGAATCCAAACTAAGTTTTTTTTTTTTTTGCGATGCAAATTTATACAGATGTCCATATCCTTTGTATGTACATCCATCCATCAGATTTCTCTTGTACATTCTATATTTTATGAATTCTTCTCTCGAAATTTAGTCAGATTATTTCTTTGTCTAAGAAAGAAGAAAGAGGATGGAAATCGTATTCTAGCAGGATTTGACGACAGGACCCGCGCTCGCGGTTTCGTTGATGTTGACGCGGGTGGACGGAAAAGGCGAAAACATGCGACAAGTCCTGCCAGAGTTGTAGAGTCATAGAGGGGTGACGCGACGTGCCTTTGGCCAGCATCAGAGGTTGGAGTCGCCACTATTAGATTGAGGTTCGGCGGTGGGCACGGCAGCCGCCGTCGCATCGGTTTACAATATCGTAAATCGCTCGCTAACCAGTTGGCCCCGCGGTATGCTAGGAATTCGGCTGGTACTCCGGTTCTCTCGCTCTCTCGCTCTTTGGCCCAATCCTATCGCTATCCATCTCGTTCTATCTCTATATATGCCCGAATCGGGAAGATAGAGAAGCGGAGAGACAGAGAGGGGGGAGGGAGAGAGACGGAGAAAGCGAGACAGATGGGGCCAGATAGAATACTCTCGGACTCTCTCGATGCGGCCGAGAACGTTGCCGTGCATCGTTCGCGAGCCGGCAGGATCTCGGATCCTACGGCCAAATTCACTGCAGCCTTCAGCCTAGCGGAGTGCTGCGCACACCCCGCGCTTCATCTCCGCGGACAATGGAATATGGCAATCGCGTAAAGCCTCGCGGACGTTTCCATCGCGATTCTTCGTATTGCGGATCTCGGCCACGGCCGGCGTCGCGACGATTCCACGCGTACCGTTCGCGATACTGAGATCGCATCAATTAAACCCTCTCGCTTCGAAAGATGTATAGACGAAAAATCGTCCCGTTTTAATTACTAAATAATGAATGTGTCAAATACACGTATGAGAAAGGAAAAAAAGTATAAGAGTAAAATATAGCAATTTGAAATTAGGTTTTATTATTTTGCGAGAGAAGGAAAGAGAATGAACATTTGTAATATCCGCTAATTAAGTTGAACGTGACCATTATGGATATTTCAACTTGACCCGATCGGGTTTAACATCCCTATATGCATCTCAATCGAGGCAGCCGCCGCTCGCGAGCTAGTATACGCGGCAAATAATAAACCGTCGGCGCGGAACAACTCGTGCGATTACGCGCTACCATCCAACCACCTCCCTCTTCGATATACTCACACGCGCATACGGCTAAATTACGGTATTATCTGCGTCAAGGCCCGAGATGCGAACAAGATGTATGCCTGTACGAGCGCACATACGTATGTATGCATGCCCGTTGCATATCATGCGCCAGCGAGCAAAGCGAGAAAATTTTGCCGTGCTGATCAGCCCTCGCGGGTATTCGTCGAATCCCCCATTTCCCCTCGATCCCGCTATTCACGTTCGAGGGTGAGGTCCGTCAAAGCAGCCCCCGCCTCGCTGGGAACATTTTAATGGGGCGGTCAACCGGTTGTTTGTTCGTGAAATCGCCATTTGACCGAATTATTATTATTTCGTCTGAAAATTTCCAGACTCGTGTTCGATAAAGCAGCTATTTTTAACGTTCCGGTAGTTTGTCTTAAATAATTTTGCAGGAAAGGCGAAATATCTTATCAACTCTCATTTTTTTTTTTATGAATTTTATTACAATCTTTAGTAGACTTGAATATTAATCTTTAGTGAAAATTTTCATCATTATTTAATAAAATAATGATAAAATGTAAATCTTGATAAATTTTTTCTCGCATTGAATGTATAAATTTGAAGAAAAAAACCTTATTTGAAATTTGCGTGTCAAGAAGTTTTCCATTTAAAATTAGAATCTCCGATTAATGATGAAAGACAACATCTGTATTTTTAGTGTCGAAGCATTTAAAAATATACTTTCTAAATTTTATCATTTTGGACATGATTTTATAACAAACAGGAAATATAATTACATATAGATATGAAGTACGTAAATTAAATTTTATTAGTTAAATGAATCTTTCTCTCTGAATATATATCATGTTTTTCTGATTGAATAATAATAGTTTAAACTTTCAATCTTTTCTAAACTGATTTAGCAAATTCTTTATGGCTACATAAAGAAGATAATATTTTTAACTGTCATATCTGTCAAATATATAGATATTATTATATTGTTATAAAAAATATTCTCTCCTTTTCTTTCTCTCTCTCCTTCTTTTTGAAAGAGATACTAGTATTTGTGCTTACGAGAGCTGTAAGCATTCTTGTTAATTCTGTTAAAGAAAAATCGCGTTTAAATTGCGATAATTTTGGCTCGTATATACTTTCTATTTTTATCTTGAAGGTATCGCGAAGATTTAAAACTCTTACACGCTCATATTTTTGAAACTGCGATTTGGTTCGCTTTCCTTTCCAACGTGCACCGTTTCTCTTTTCCGCGCACTCGACAGCTATAATATCCGTTATGGAGAGGAATGAAGAAGAGGAAGAGGAAATTTTGGCGGAGGGATTGCGACACCGAGAGTGAGACGGTAACGAGTGCCCCGCCATTTTGAAAGCGCGGGAGCACGGCATAATTACTGCCTTTGTTTCGAACAATTTATATTAAAATGGAAAGCAATCTGCATTTGCAAATTAAATGCGCGCCGCGCGCTTCCCGTCCGCGTTCGCCGGGCTCGAGCCCGGGTCGTGGAGGACGAAAAGGGGGAGGGGGTGGATTATCGTGATGAAGAGGAGGTGGATGGGGTGGTTACCGCGGGCGGCTCGTGTAAAATCAAGCGGAGGCTTCTGCTGTGTTAATTGCACGCTGGTTATCCATTGCCTCTCCGCCATTCCATGCTGTTTCGCGATACCACCGGCCACCTGATATCCTATTCTGCCGTGGAATCGAGCCGCCACCGTTGCCGTTGCGTCAAACGATTAACGGTTTATTCGCGGAGAACGGAATGGCGATTGATTGTTATAAGGGGAGATAAAGTACACAAGAGAATCTTCTCCTCTCGCGCTGATCGGTAATCATCGTGTCATTTGAACAGGCTTTCTTATCCGAAAGAAATCTAAATATCGTCGTTTTTTTTTAAAGATTGAATATTGATAAGGAAGAGATAAATAATATGTCAATCTCTCTGAGAATTAAATATGTTTCTTTATTACGACAGACAAGAGAGAAATGCACGAGAATTTAGAAAAATCACGGAGCGCACAAAATAGCGAGGAACGCAATAGAAGAATTTTCACTTTTCTTTTTCTTTTTAATATTTTTTTTTTACGCTAGATTGATAGATTTATTCCTTATGTAAATTTTCCCTCGTAAATTTCGTTTCACCTGTTTATGAGCTTTGATCTGAACCGCGCTCAAGTTTTAATATTGGCGAGGAATGCCGAAGGCTAAAGAGACACGCGGAGGCTGCAACTCACTCGCCGATGCCGACTAATTAGCGGTCTGATCGAGAAAGGCTAATGGAGGTCGTGTTCAAGTCATGGAACGCTTCTTGACTTCTACCCTCGGTAGTTCACGTGGATATACCTGAGGTAGTTAGTAGCGTGTAATAAATGCCCGCGCGCATCGCGCTCCGTTATACAAGTCGAATACAAGTGTATAAACGTGTAGTTCGCTAATAGCGATCGCGAGATTCTCGCCGTTGGTGATTGTTCACTCTCTGCAATTTCGGTTCAAATCGACGTGTAAACTTAATAACAAGCAATAATATTCGCCGTACGAGTAACATAAAAGTCGCGAGAAAAACCACATTTTCTAAATACGAAGAAGAACCCTTATATAAATCTTGTTCTTCTTATTTTACCACTCTATACTCACTATTTTATCTCTCATCACTATTTTTATCCATCTGTTTTATATAATTATGATTGTATTCTTTATTTTTATCTTCTTACAATATATGTTTTATGGAAATAAATATTTTATCAACGAATAAAGTAAATTCATTTCCATAAAAGATATATCAGAATGCTAAATTGAATAATCTGCGATATTCTAAAATTATACACTAGACTAGATGTCTATTTCTGCAGACATCACATCGATCAATTTTATATTATTCAGCATATCCACGACATATTGGGATTTTTAAATAATTTATTTGATGTACCAATTTCCATTTTTAACATCAAAAATATTGAATCGCATAAAAGTATGACAAATAGAGAGACAGCAAAACCTTTAACTATCGAGTAATTATGCGAAATGTAATCACTCATAGCTGCTTGTCGCGTGTTTTTAATTTAAGAGAAGATTCAACGTAAAGAGACGATGTAATATTACGACGTAATATCATTAATCTTATCGATCTCTTTCAATCAAATCCAAATGCGGATAATAAGCACAAATATTCACCCGTAAACAATTAAAAAGCTTCAAAATTATTTCACGCGATAGTTTACACGAGCGCTTGATCTCTCTCTCCTCTCGCAGCCTCTCTTTGTTGACCCAATACATTCTCGGGATTATACGGTTTAAGGAACCTCGCGTGCGTGCACGTATGCACGAATATGCAGGTGCACTTAGCTTCCTGATGCCGCGGGCGTCGTTCCCGATGTCGGATGATGCCTCGGGCGCGCTTTACCCTCGAGATTCCTTTCCGCATGGAGAGGAGAAGCGTTCCTTGGGATCTCGCATTCTTTCGCGGGGACCTAGCTTTATATGCGGGGAACTCGTCTCTCGTTGTGTGGATTTTTTAGCGGTGGTTAAAAAAGAAAAAAAAAATACGCGCGATCCGGCGCATGCCGTAAGATGCTCCACTTTTGGAGTAAGAACGGATTAAAAAAGGAACGATTGCACTTCACCGCCTATGATTTTTCATGCCACGTGCGTCATACGAAGAAACTTTTAGTAATGAAAATACAAGAATATTGAAACGATGAATTCAAAATTGACATTTCACATTATTAGGATTCTCATAGATCTCTGTATTAATAATTTTCAAAGCATTGAAAATGAAGATTGCATTAAATAAAAAATTGTTTTTTTTTTTTTAAGAATTAGATAGAGTTTATATAATTTATGTGGGATAATTAATACTTTTTTTTTTGGAATATATAACATTTCGATCAGAAATATTTTATATAATCGATTGTCGTCGGTTCAAGACCATCCTTTGACATGGAAATATTTGCGCGTAAAATGCCGACGGCGAGGTTTAGAGCGGTGTACAAAAGGCGCAAAAAGGATCTCGAGTTACGTCGTATAGGTATAGGCATGAAACAAATAAACTTTTCGGTACTCTTGCGGTGAGGTCCGCTACTTTTTCCTTCCTTCCTCTCGCATATTTCTGCCGGTTTTTGCCATTGTTGGTTCTTCCGCGCGCGCAGTAGCTTTTCCGTCGCAAATAAACTATTTTGACGCCGGTTGCGGTGAGCTGTGTTCAGATATACGTTAACAATGAATTGCCTAGAAAACGTGTTTACCATGCTCGTTTTTCGTTAGTTTACCGTTATAATTGCTAAGTTGCATGTAATCAGAAATGAATGCCCGGTAAAATAATTATGTAAAATATCTATAATCCCTGTTAATATAATTAACGAAATTTTCCCATATTTGACGCGTGTTTATTTCATTATGCAGCATTATTTGTAAACGGTTGTATTGTCCGACATAAATTTACCCTGATATTTTAAACACCTGTGAACAGAAAAGCAATCAGTGCATCGAGATAAATGAAAACTGACGCATCTGTGGAATGCTTCTGATTTAGGAATATTTCCGATGCCGTGTGCACGCAGAGAGGTGTATTTCACAAAAAAAATCAACTTATTCGTTATGCCGTCTGTCGAACGGACGTGAAATTGCAACAATTTCACATTCGTGTACTATTCCTATGTCGAATATTTTTTGAAAAATTCGTCAAAGCGATAAATTATTTCGCACCATTTTTTTAATAAACTAACAGTAAAAAAAGATAGGAAACTGCAAATTCCAATCAAGCGTAAATTTGAGTTATTTTGATTTAAAAGATAAAAAATGCGATATGTTGCTGGCCTACGTTGATATTTCGTTTTTAGCTAAGTAATATTTAAACAATATTACATAACGATTTTTTTATTTGTACGGTATATTCATTTCCCGTACATGGAAAATGTTAGTAATTTATTATTACATAAATTTTTTTTACTGATTTCTTACTACTATTAATGCAAAGAAAAAATATTGAACATTATCGATTTTCATTGACTTTATGAATTCTAATAATATTTATTGTGTGTGTGTGTGTGTGTGTGAGAATGTGTGTGAATGATAAATGTAAATTTATATATTCTTACTCGTTACATATATCAACGACATAGTAGAAGCAACGTGGAAATTTGAAAAATCCACCAATTCTAAAATTTTTTGGATTATTTTTTGCCAATTATTTTACTCCGATCTAATTTATGGGACTGAAAATTGACTTATGCCCAACTGTGTCTACAACTTCCTGATGAATCTATATCGTTATTAGCCACGCTGAAAAACATATGCGTTCGACGAGATCGTTCTTATAAAGGATTCTTCTTCTCGCGAAATATACATATGACATAATTAATTTTTCATTAATTTTGCTCGTATATTGCTATACAAAACTCTTAATTGTAGATCGCTATTTTATTTACTGTTTTTTTTTTTTTTTTTTTTTTATTAACAAGCTATAATTCCAATATTTAATGAATTAAAGCAATATAAGTCGACTTATTCGCTCTATCATCTACTTTTGGAGCGAGGAAAGACTCGTGTTCTTTATTGTAAGTTCTCTATATATTTTTTTAAATAAAATAATCGGGAGACTTTATTTTCTCCAATATAAAATATCTCATTTTACTGTATGTGTCGTGAACGCGAATGATCAATCTTTTTAATTAAATAAAATTAAACGGAATTATTATCGACGTGCGCGTTATTCTGATGTAATTCAGAGGAACATACGCTTATACACATTTGATATATACATGCAGATACAGCTGTCTTATTGCTCTCCACGCTTTCCGAAGACGCTCGTAAGCGTAACCGCGGACTGTTGCTCACCTCGCAACTTATAACGTGCCGATTTCACCGCAGAAACGTTGCACGTGTGAAAGTCAGGATGTCCGGTCTTTTCGAAAGAAAAACTCGCGCGCGGACATAATAATAACGCTTCGTTCTCTGACGGATTTTTAATATTAAATGATTCTCGTTCGACGAGCAAACCATGGACTTTTTTTTCATTAAAACATTTCTTTATTCAGTATTTTTAAGCGAAATACAACTTCTCAGAGAATATAAGAGAGCACTTCTCTCTCAGTGAATATAAGTCATTAATTAATCAAAATTATAATTTAATAGGAAAATATAGAAATTATAAAATGTTATATAATAGCGAGTCTGTAATTTAATAATACTTAAAATTTTTGAGGAGAAGAATATAATAGTATTTAAGAATATTATGATTTACAATAATTGTTCGCTAATCAGTGTTGGAAAAAACACTGATAAACAGGATTAAATTTTTATTTTATATTTAATAAGTTAAACTAGAAATTAGAATGCGATAGATTATATTATTATTATAGCAATTCCAAACATATTATGTACTTGATAAAATTATTATTTGAAATGCACAATGAATATTTTTGCTTTTAAATAACTATGACACTATACTTTTTAGTGAACTTTCGACAATCGTATAATACAATATTTATTTTAGTCTATATGTGACGATCACTGTCTGCATTATAGGTGCACCCACGTCGCCGTCATCCTGACCTGCCCGAGAAATCCTCATGAAAGACTGGGAACTCAGTACTCAGAATAGCATCGGTATCGTAGACATTTCTTTTTTTATTTTTTCTCTTTAGATGGCTCGTCTTGAGCGGGCCTTCTTTTTCAGAATAAGTTATACTCTCTCTTTCTCTCTTTCTTGTCTGCATCTGTTTTCTTATTTACACATGGGATACTGAGCAAAATATGGTGATGGTATTGATATAACAAGGTTGAGGTTTTTTTCTGAGTAGCGGTAACGTAATTATAATAATGAAGAGTGAAATAATAACACGCTACAACGTTACAATTTTGATCTTACTGTGTAATATAGTTTTGCAATATAATTTTACTATATTTTTTTTTATTTTGGACAAAAGATACGAATATATCTTTTCAAGCCAAGATATTCAAAACTGGTATATATGTGCTTGTGTTGTTTTCTATTATATAAAACTCATTGGAATTGAGACACGTTCGCGGAATCCGCTAGTCATCTTAACCGCGCGCGCGATCCTCTCGATATATAATTGCCAAACAACAACTCCTCCTTTACCGCTTTTTTGAATTGATGATGAGGAAGCAGACGTCATATCGTTGGACCAGTAACTACCGTCCTTTCGTAAAATCCACGAGTCCTTCACTGTGCTCGCTCCCGCCCCCGTCGCTGCCGCTGCCGCCTCTGCGTCGAAGTGGCCGCAACCGCGAATTACTTCGCAATTTCCCGAAATTGCGCAATCCGTGCGGGCTAATGGCCGCCGGGCCGCCACAGCGGCGAGGAACCGGGAACAGGTGGGAGAGGAGGTGGAGGGAAACGAGGAAGGGGAGAGGCACGGGAGGGAGGGCGGTAGCCGACGAGGAGACCATTAATTAAGCAAAATCATAAACTCGGCCCCGCCGAGCGTATGCGCACTCGTATGCGCGAGCGCGAGTTGTGCATTGAAAAATATAAACGCGCCGCGACCCGTTACTTTCATGAACGAGGAGCCGCTGCCCTCGCTGCTCTTTGCTAATCGCGCGACTGAGCTCTCCGTTGCGGTTTATATCAGAGAGAGATATTGTCGGCCGCGACACGCTCTAGGAGGCAATTGGGGTTGAATCATTCGGCTAAATCGTCGAACGGTACCGTTAGTGTTCGCTTCTCCGCCGCGATTATCGTGGAATTGTGTTAACCTGGCCCAGAGCGATCGCAATCGCGAAAAATCGCGTTACGCACGTTGCGCTTAATTTTCGTGTGAAGGGTTGCGCCGGATTAAAATTGTAAATTTATTTAATAGAGTTTAAGAAAGATTTTTTTCTCCTACGCTTTTTGTTTCTGTAACATTTTTTTGTTTCTTTCGTTGAGCAAGTTGATGCTCGTGAGCAATTCCCGGAGCAAAAGTTTTATTAAATGTTATTTCTTTGTGTACAAGTTTCTTTAATTTGAAATATACTTACAGAGCATTAATCTCTGAATGAAAATTCGGTTGAAATAAAATCTACTCGCTATAAAATTCGTTCACTTCTCAAGATTATATTATCTATATATCTCTAAATTTCTATTTATAATTCAAATATTATTAATATCTTGATAGTTTAGGGCAAATTAACTTTGATTAGTAAAAAAAAAAAAAAAAAAAAAAAATCAGAAAGTTTACATATTAAACATTTTTATTTTGGTTACACCTATTTTTTTATTTTCTGAAGAATCAAAATAGAAGTATTGTTAAATTTAATCTTTAACTTTATTTATTCACGTGTGGCCTGTTATATTATATTTTTAGCAGATTATATTTAGCGTACAGGTTTTAAGCATTGTTGCGCAAGCGGCATCAAAATATCTCCAAATCCGACTATATCCGTGTTGTAATATGATAGCGAAACGAGAAATATTTTTCGTGATTACAGCAGGTTTTGTAGAAATTACGAAATGTTGCTTAAAGAGTAAAGCAATTAATTATCCGGGGCGACTTCTCTTATGCGTATTTCTTAAGCGAAAAAGACGTGTATCAAATAATTAAAAGTGGCGGGCAAATGTCACCGCGCAATCGTGTGATAAATTTGCTCAAACTCTGACGCAACTAAACAAGATTTTAATGGCGCTAATAGCCATCGGATTTGTCGGCGGTGCTCGCTTCGCCAACGACACGATAAGCCTCGTTGCGAAATACACTCGAAACAGGTAAATTGATCCGCCGAACGTATCGACGTACGTTTCACACCATTACATACGATACGTGGTGTGCGTTTATGGCGTGTTACAACGCGAATGCACGCAAAAGTATAGAGGTATAATCTGACGGAAGTTTTTTATATTTTATATTTTAGATTCACACATAAAAATCTTTTAATAATTCTATAATACGTTCAAGAAAAATTAATTTTTAACTCGTAAGTTTTAAGAAACATTCATGTTCAATTTTTTTCGAAATTTAATATTAATCCTACATTTACATTACGATGTATATAAAAATTATGTGCAGCTTCTTTATGTGGACTAGTGTATTTCTTACAAATAAACAATTTAAAGCTTATCAATATTTTAAGAGCAAAGAGGACTTTTGCAAATTCAAATGGTTTCCTTGCAAAACCGTTTGCGTCTGCTGAAGAATTGAATGCACCGATGAATTTGAGGTATAGAATGGAATAGAGTGCGATGTTACAATATATAACGGGGTGTTGTGGCGAGGCGAGGTTTTGTCGCGCAAAAACGTGGGACCCGCTGTTTAAAACGAGGCACGGTAAAACCGATTTTCCACGGTATAGTTTTAACTTCGTGAACGGCGGCATCTCGACGATTGTGCAAAATTGCAACTCGTGCACGATGCATATATATCGGGAATAGGTTCACATATATATATATATCGCTCGACGTTGTATAGTACGTGCAAGAGAGCCGGGCTTCGAGGTGTATCGAGGTCGACCGGTTCTGCAGCAGCCGTCAGTCGTTAAGGGACATTGCGACACACGTGGTTGCGCGCGCGTGGTTGTTGTCCCTCTCGTCTCTCCATCTCCCATTCTCTTCCTCTTTCTCCTGTCCTCCTCGCCGCCGCGAGAACGAGAACTTTAGGAATTGCAAATAAATTATTGTTTTACGACACGTACGTTACGCCAGGCGATCAGGACATCCCTTTTTACCGCGATCGATTCTTCGTGATACACTTCGATAATCTTCGATATTTTTTATACGCCACTGTGCGATTAACGCAGCCGTTTTTCTAAAAACTTCTATCCAAATCATGTGAGATCGATGCTACGGTTTCACTTCACGTCGACAACGTTATCGCTATTATTTTTAAAAACTCTGGAATATTGGATTTTCGCGCGTTCTTCGTAGAAAATGATGTTCTGTAGTTTATTACGCATCGCATTGCCAGGCGGCGAAACGTCTTCGTCGTAGATCTTTCAGTGGCGCGCGAATGAAGATGAAACCGGAGTAAATGAGCGCGGGCGGATATTTTTCTTGGCAGCGGTTCCCAATTTTACGTCCGACCTGACGACGTCTCTAAAACCTTTATTTCCCTTCTCCGTCTACTCGAAATGAGCTCCGAGATCGGGGCAGCGTTATTTGTATACGACGTTTAAATCGTATTTACCTCGGATACTTTTCGTCGTAAAATCTAAAAGCCCATCTATTTGCGTAAAATCGTTTTAAATTTACGGATGAGAAAGAAAAGAAAAAAGCGAAGATATGCAATACCGAGTTCGTGATTCTGATACTTTTCTGACACGCTTAAGACTTGATGGTAAAATTCTGATCATAAAACTAGGAAAAACACTCGCAATGATCGGCCGATACGCGCGGCGATTTAATATCGGCTGTGCGAAGAAATATGAAGAAACGATGCGGAAGGTGTACCCAGGATGTACAATAAATGATTAAGAGTCATATTACAACAGAGTGTGTGTGATCTACGCCTAGCGATTAAGCGAGACAATTAAATGCTTTCAATGGCAGGATAAGAACGCGCTGCTGATTCCAAGAGAAAATAAAAATTTAATTGAAAAGCCTCAACCGTGCGCGTCTAGAAAAATCGAGGTAGATAACGTGTGAGAACGATCTCTCTTCTCTTGGATTCATTCTTATTTCGCAAACATATCATTATAAAAGAGGGCTCTTCTTCGTTACGAATATAAATTAGAAGAACATTTACGATGTATTGAATTAACACGATGCCTGTTATTGTATATACCTCAATCAAGCACATTTTCTTCTTTAAGTAAAAAATATTATACCACCCTACATAGTATCCGAAATATAAAAGATAAAAAATTTAATATTTTTACACGTCGATTTTATTTTAACAAAATTATTTGAGTTAATGACAATTAATAATATTTAAAATCGAATTAAAAAATAAAGGTGTCGAAGAAAAGCGATATCTGATTAAACTTTTGTTGAAGAAATTGGATTAGAATTGCCATATTATTCCATCTCCGACAGACGATTTTACAATTGCATACATTCATTAAAATGTCCCACGTATATTTTGAGAATTAAAAATTCAATCACATATTAATGAAACGTGCGAAATCAAGTTTAAAAAGATACATCTTTCCTTATCCTTGTTAACAAGGACAAAAAGAGAACGCGTTCTCGGAAGAACTCGAGACATCTCATGCATAGTTTCAGATAAGGATAATTATAGCCGGCGGGCGTTCCGATACAACAGTTACGCATATTGGAAATGCGTATGACTATTTAACTGTTTCCCAACACAAACTACATTGATATCACAGTCGGCTGAGCGTTGTGAGGTAATTAACCCCGGAGTGCCCCCGGGGATATGCCGCGGGGCCACTCACGTCATTAACAGCCGCAAATAATTAATTATTAATTAAATAATTATCAGTTGCCAGCGAATCGGTTATTAACAATCGATGAACCATGCGCGAAGCGATGTGTTCCGGGCAGATGCTTAGAATACATGTAAATTGATCAACGACATACATATACTGCCGACCAAGAACCCGTCGATCTATAAGCGCATTTACCCCAAGAGATACACCGCAATGTATTACTTAATATTTAAAGTTTTAAGTAAATGATTATTAAGATATAATAAAATTATCTAAATTTTATTTTATTTTTTATTTTTTATTTTTTTTGAAAATGCTTAAGTTCTACAAAAAAATTTTTTTTAGTTTATAAAAATACAATTTAAACCAAATATTATTATTAACCATATTACATATATTAAATTTAATTTTGAATTGAGGCGATCAAGTTAAATTTAGGGCAAAAGGAATTGTGTATGTATAAATTTTATTAAGAGAAGAAATTTTATATTTTAAAGAGATGCTTAACATCAAAATATATAATTGAAGCATAAGTAGAGTAAAGGGTAGAGAGTTAATTTTAGATGGCAAAAGAATGAACACAATTTTGAATCATTTATGTCGATTTGTGGTTTTCTCCAAATTAACGATGTGTCTCTCTCTCTCATCCCATTTTCCCATTATTAATTTACCAGCGTAATTTGAATAGTCGCTAATTATTCATGCATTGTTTCGCTGTATTCCAGCTTTCGCAACTAAAAAGAAAACGATTTACTTTGATTTTTATGTAAAAGAGCTCGTATCGGCGAAATGGCGAGGCGATCCCGCTCCAGCTCGTGCATCTCTCGTTTATCGGTGATTTACCGCGCTGTGAGGGCAAAACACAGCGCGGCCGATTGTCGACGGTAACATTGTGGCGAGGCGCGATGAAAGCTGTTTAAGGCCTCCAGTACGATCGGTATTTGATTTGCGCGCGCGCACCGAGACCCCTGGAAAATCCGGTCGAACCGGACGGCAACGCTGCTCTCCGTGTCGATGCGTCGTTCTCTCCCGCCGAGATCAAAGGCGAGGCGAATCTCGACAAAGAAACCACTCGCGAGCGAAAAGAGGCGGATGACAACGCGAGGGATAAAGAAGGGAGGGCGGGGTGGCGATGGAGGAAAAGGGATGACGATGATTCCTTCTCGTCTCTGTCCCGCCGCTGCTGGGAAATCACGCGAGGATGTACCGACGATCGTTAGGGTGATCGGAAAGGGTGGGGAGGGTTCTTCAGGAAGACGACAAAAAGGGAGGCTGCTGGTCGTTTGTTTGTTGCGACTCTTAATGGCCGTTCTCGGACGAGTTCGTAATTGGCGCGTTTGCACGCGCTCTTTGTATACACCGCGTTCCTCTTTCTCTCTCCTTTTACCTTTCCATCGTTTCTTTCTCCTCGTTCCTCCCCTACTTTGTTCGCCGTTCGTACTTGTCGCCCCTTCTTTTTTCACGGGACGACAGTGTCTCGTTCCTTTTTCCGTCGTCGTGACTTTCGTGCCACCCGCCTCGTATGTTTTCTCGAGCTCGTTGACGCGCTGTGTCGCGTCGTGTCGCCTTGTGTTATATCGCCTTCTCTTACTGCCATTCCCATCCGTTTACGCAGTCGTTTACTTCGTGAATACGCGTCCGCGATTCGAGAAGGAGACACGCAGCCTCGTTTCGTTGAAACCGCTTTCTGTCGCGGCACCGCCGATGATCTTTCGACGCCTCGCGGTCTGACTACGCTCGTCTTTTTCCACTCGCGTTCGCTCTAATTCAGCCATTAGTAAGCCCGCATTTCAGACTCGACTATTGTAACTCGTACAAATGACTCACATGCGTTTGCCTATTTTTGTCGAAAGTCAAAATTATCGTTAAATCGTATTTATCATTAAGAGCTTACTTTTAATCCTAAATAATTTAATCTATATTAGTTATTTTCTCTTTCTCTTTAAGAAATTATTTCACAATGTAACAAATTATACAACTTCCTGGCATTTTTCTCGAAGCTAGCGTTTTAGGATTAAAGTTTAATGCTGATCTTGAAAAATATTGATTTTTCTCTTTATTATTAATTTGATGTAAATATTTCTTGAATCTTTATATTTTTATATAACACCGTTAAGAGCTTCATCGTCTTTTGTCGTCACATACGTTGTGACAACACGTCCGGTTTTAGATTGCTGTTTCACGTATTCTCTTTATCGGTATATTCAATTTTAAGGGAACTGTATTATGGTCCCCCCTATCGCACGTACGAATTCCACATTGGGGGATTGCTTTTGCGCTCGCGCGTAACGCGTTGGCGTACAAGCAGTAATACGTAACTCGTGTCGTCGTCGCTCACTAATGCCACGAGTGGGGCTCGCATTTATACGGCAAGTTATCCCCAGCTGCAGGTACACACCGTAACATAATTTTCCACCCCCGGGATACACTTGTGTGACCGCATGGCGACCCCCGACGAGCGATTGCTGGCCGGACGGTTCTCGAGATTGGCGATGGTGGAGGATTAATCGAGCTCGCACAATAAATGATTCCCGCTTGTCGCGTCGCTCCCGCAGGCTCATCCCCTCAAAAGAGGAGCGAGATTTGTCGCTCGCTTGTTGAAATAAAAGTTTCTTTGCAACGCATCCCGATAAAACACGTGCAATGATTCGAGATGATGAATAATTTCGTGCATATAAACACACGTAGATAAATCGATTGATATGAATGAGCTATAAAAATTTAGAATTAAACTGATACATTATAAAATACACATAATTATTAATCATTGACTCGTTTTTAATAAATTAGTTGAAATATGTGATATGTGAAATATTTTCTGTCTTCATTTTTATTTATGTTTGTGAAACATATCGCATAGTGAAGAAATTGCTGACAATGCATTACTTGAACTGCATTAATTTGTATAATATTTAACTTTAGAAAAAATAGAGACCAAAAAAACGCAGATTTTCAATACTCTCTTACACATATTCCAAAATTAAATTTATATGCTAATCTGTTTTAGTTCCCCTCAATATCAAGGCGATTTATAAGATTAAAGTTATCTATAACACTTTTATTAACTTGAATTTTCTTTTAATGTAATAATTATGTAAAAATAAATAATAAATTTAGATATGAAACAAAGTGTAAAGCAAACTAATATTTTCAAAATAAAACTTTGACTATCTGGAGATTACATAAAATAAAAAATAATTTAACACTTATTCCGGTACAGTACGCAATAGCGAAGTTACAGTACACAAATTGTTGATCTATAAAATATAAATATATCCAAATTTTATATATATACATATATATAAAGCAGAGTGTTTAAAATAATTAATATTATAAAAAATAATTATTCTTCGAATTTTTCATATTCGTCCTTTAAACAGATATTTAATAAGAAGTTGCATAAGCCTCTAAAAATTTTTTTTCTATATTAACTTTTATAAAATATTTAGGAAATAAAACTTGTTTATAAATTATCTAAGTAATGATAAATTTTAAACAATGTTGAAATAATTTATATCTCTCTATATAAATTTATATATATATATATTTCTTATTATATTAATGTTTAACTGTTTTAAATGTTTCTTAATGTTTAAGTATTTTTCAAGAAATAAAATTTAGAATATTTTATATGCACATTACACAATAATGCAAAATGAATCGCTATAATGAGATAAACGAGCAATTAACTTTGCAAGAGTAACAAATAATAAAGTAAGTTATAAATTACTCATTTCATAATTGCTCCATCGTCGCTCGATGCTTTCTCGGACTACCTTTTCTTCTCTTTTTCATTCTTTTCTGCTTCTTCGTAGCACTCACACAACACTCATTTGTGAAAACACGATTAATTACGATCATGCGCATACTAATCAATAGAATATGAAGATCATGTGACACTTTATATTGTACGTTAATTGCATGCGACACACACTTTATTTATTGTGTCGGGAGAATAACGCGACAAACAAAACTATGCGTCAAATGAAACTACGATCCGGCATTCGGCACTCGAAAATTGTGCAGCGAGATTCACACTTCAACTTGTCAATGGTATCTCTGTTGCTAGCAAATAGTACAGGTTCGTATTTTAGGGCAATTTTACTATCTCGTATTATAACATATAAATATACAAGTTAAAATTAAAGATAAATATCCGCGGATTGCAATATTCAAAAATAGTTAAGTTTGTCAACTTACACGATAGATTTCGATCGAATAAATCTTATGAAATACACATTTTGACAAATTACAACGATGTAGAAATGTCATTTTTATATTAATAAATAGAAAAATATGAAATTAATAACAATTGTACTTATTAATTAATTGAGTGACATCACCGGAATCGATTCATTCCGTATAGCGACGCTTTATTAATGACCGAAAAATTCAAGAATGACATATTGACAACTTATTCTTATATTACACGATATTAAGCGAGTCTAATTAATAATTAATGATTATATATCATCATATGATATATCATCCGAAAATATATAATTAAAATTCAGTATTGCATTAATAATGCAGTTCAAAATAATTGTATTATTAATAAACGGTGGATATATCATGATTTTCCATTATTTGAATCATTCAATTTGTTGATGTGCGTATTTATTACTCCGTTCTGTCGATCCGAAAATAGGCAAATTATCTAAATGGCGAAAATATCAAAGCACGATACGAGATATATTTGAATCTAAGCAGTAAAGAAATAATTATCATTCTCTAAATATTAGAGTGAAACATAATAATTTATATAATTATTATTATAATTTCCTATCGATATTTTTATGAGTTATTAATTGCGGAAATTATTTAATGGTACGAGATAATAATTAGTAATTGTAATAATCAAAAATCAATCGCGAGTAGCATCTTTTAATATCTATCGCGATTGCGTATTTTAAGAGATTTAATTATTAATAACTGATTAATGTAACAACGTTTTTCAATACTTTAATTACTCGATTCTGCGATTCATCTATTATTTTACGCTTTTAATCTGAAAAAAAAATGATTAGCAAATTACATCTATGTAAATCGCAATTAAAGAATTTTCGGATTGCGCGGTAATACATGAATCGTAGGCTTAAGTAATTAAAGTATTGGAAAACGCCGTGATACATTACTTATTAATAATTCATTTATAAAATTCAAAAAGAATATATATATATTTTCCGTGAATTTATTCTATAGTACGTTAAATAATATTATGTTGTATGTGGCAAAAAAGTGTGTGTATATTAACTGCTACACGGTATTCAATGTTTCTTATGGCATGTAAACAATAATAGCGCGGCGTACAGCGCTCTATTATTTATACGCTGTAACGTCGTAGGTCAGTCGCGTAACGAGACTCGAGGCAGCAAGCAGCGGCGCGCGCGCGTGAGCCGCTTCGTGTATCATCGCATTATCTTCTGAAATATGCAATTACGACGAATACTAGGAGATCGCGATCATTCTTCATGATTAACTGCAAAATTATTAGCCTGCGCGATTAATTAATTCTCGCGATTGACGATTCGTAAACGTGTCAACAGGAGGTTACAATATATACATAAATTATTGTTTCATTTCAATATTTAGCATGATAATTATTTCTTTAATACTTGTTTGGATATATGTATCTCGTATCGCGCTCTGAATGTTTCGCCAGTTTAAATATAAATTGCTCATTTTCGAATCGAAAATGCAGAATAAGACAATCGAATAATTTAAGTAACAAAAACCTAACCTAACCTAACCTAACCATGATATTGATATACATACGTATACGTATCGATTGTTTGTTAATAATATAATTATTTCGACATGTATTACGCGTATAATACTCTCTGATTTTTGATTCTATATTTTCGGATGGTATATTGCATCTTTATTAGCCATTAACTCAACTTGCATAATATTGCGCAGTATTAGAATGAGATTGTCGATGTCATCGTCGAATTTTTCGATCATTAATAAAGTTATGCAGATACGGATCGAGCAGTGACACAATGCGTTTAATTAATAAACGTAGTCGTTATTAATCTCGTATTTTAATTTATATTATCCGCGTATTTTAAAATTGGCATATGTATAGGTACCGTAATTTGTCAAAACGCGTATTTCGCGAGTTTTATTTCATCATAATTTTTCATGCAAACGGTCGGCGAAACGACGAAGTATTCTCGGAACTGCGAATATTTATCTTTAATTTCAATTTATTCATTTATATTAATACGAGACAGAAAAATTATCCTAAAATGTAAGCCTGTACTATTCGTTAAGAATAGAAGTAACATTGCTACGAGTTGGAACATGAATCTAGCTGCACAATTTTCAAGTGCTATGACTGTAGTTTCGTTTAACACGTAGAGAATTTTCGCGTCATTCTCCTCTGTCGTAATATAATAAAGTGTGGGTCGCGTGCGATTAATATCGAGAGTACAATGCAAAATGCCGCGTGATCGTCGTATTCTGTTGATTAGTGCGCACGTGAATATAATTATGTGTGTTTTCTCGAGTGGGTGTTGAAGTGTTATGAACGAGCAGCAAAAGATGAATAAGAGAGGGTGAGGCCCGGGGAGGCATCGGGTGACGACGAAACAATCGTGAAGTAAGCATACAATTTATAACTTATTTATTGTTTGTTCTTTTTGTGAAATTAATTACTTTTTTATCTTTGCGATAATGATCTATTTTACATTATTGTGTAATGCATATACAATAGTCTAGATTTTATTTCGAAAAATACTTGAAACACTGATAAAGTATTTATGATAATTAATATTTTTATAAAAAAAAATATATATATATTATTCTAACATTGTTTAAGATTTATAATTATTTAGATAAATTATATAAGTGAATTGTTATTTCTTATTTATTTTATAAAAGTTAATATGGAAAGAATTCTCTTTTCTCGAGGATTATGAAACTTTTAAATTAAATATATGTTTCAAGGACAAATGAAAAATTCAATTGCATAATTATTTTTTTAAATGTTAATTATTTTAACTCTGTGCTTTATATATATAATTTGGATATACTTGTATTTTGCAGATCAACGTTGTGTACACTACAACTCCGCCGTTGCGCATCGTACCGGTGAGTGTTAGATTATTTCTTACTTATGTAATTTTGATATAGTATATTGTATACATATCTTTCTGTCAATGACTCGACATATATAGGCAAAATTTTAGAAAATACAATTCAAAACATTATGAGGATACGACATATTAATATTGTTTTGGCAATTTTAGTATTAAATATATTATAATTTATTAAATTTTTAAGTTTATTGTGATATATAGTAAAAATAAGGAAAAGAGAAAAAAAATCAAAATTATAACAAGTAAAAATCACACTTGTAGCATATAAAGTTTTCATCTAATTTTCTTCATAGTATTTTCATTCATATTTTATGGACGATAAAGATTGAAAGAAAATCTACATTATTAAATACATATATATTACACGTATTTAATGAAATATGGGATTTAATTATTTAATCGTGAAGAAGTTAATCAATGGTGTATTCGCCTGAAATTAGCGATGTCCTTGATTGTGCTGCCCCTCAGACAAGCGCCATTACCCTCTGCTTTGCGGTTTTAGCGGTTTCGCGATGAGTACGAGATCCTTCTATGTAAGGATCGCGCGGTTTACTTCCTTATTGCAGACGATGAATCAACGTCTCATCAAAGTTGCGTCCGTGTGTTTTTCCCAGCATCCAATAGCAAAACAATCCCATCTTTATCTTATAATATTTCACCGAGTATGTCAGAACAATCCTTCAGCAGTATATTCTTGGATGAGTTTGAAGTAAATGATTCATTAACGAGAGAGATATATAAGAGTGATTATTTTGTTATCGCACATTTAATTTGCTGCGTATTAGTCAAAATTGAAGCTAAAATTAAGTTTTATTTAAAATTATCAAAAAAAAAAGATTTCTAAAACTCTTATCACAAAAAAATTTTTTTAATATTTTTATTCTATCTTTACATTTGCCACTATAATCATTTGAATAGATTATTAATTAATATATTAACATATTATACTATTCTTCAATCATATGATGTGAGAATAAATATGAATCATTTTCAGCAAATATTAGTACAAATTTTTGTTTTGCGTAGTGCATCTGAAGTATCATGCATCATAATTTATCTTATGTTAGATATCGTCGCGAACAACCGCAATATTGAAGTATAGTGTTGGATTATTATAAGAAAAGTACTCACAGAACCACTCGCTTTTTCATGATGGGTCTGTGAAGCCTTTGTTTGTCTTTCAGAAATTATCATTTGGCATCGAAGTTTGCCAGTCATGTTGTCCGGATGATCAGGTAATGCTCAAGAAATGATGAGAGTGACTCTCTTTTCTATGATAAAAATCCGAAAAATCTTTCTTTTAATGGTTCAACACTGTACTGAACAAACGAGTAGATATCTTCGCAGACAGACAGTTCTTCGCCAGACGCACATGGCGTAAATTCCTGTCGGGATTTCTGTACCGATAGCCTTTCTCGCGCTTCGCTCCAACGAGGCGGATCTCTTTCCGCGTATGAATCATTGCGTTACGTTGCCAACGCGGTGCATTACGAATCGCGCGCATTTTCCCGGGAGACGGTTTGCTCGAGATTCAAGCTTAACTCGATGCGCTAGAAAGGAAAAGGACGAATTATCCTGTCGGAAGAACTGCCATGAAGAGAGAGAAAGAGAGGGAGAGAAACAGCGTCGTCGTTTCGCTCGACGGATCCCGTGTCGGACAAGACCCGCGCTTTTTCCTCTCAGCTTGCCTTCGTCGCCACCACCTGTGAGCGCGGCTTAATGAATCGTAACCGCATTACCGTGTTGCGCAACCACGCGTGCATTACCATAATGTCCCGCGGTGACTAAGAACCTCCATCTCGTGCATCTGCGATATTAGCGTGTCCCGGCGCAGTCTGTTCATGTCTTGGGGCACAAATGGACAAGCCGGTAGGGACAAATGAGGATTTTTCGGTGCCTAAAGCTTATAAATTTTGAGGATTTCTAATTTAAAGATCTTAAAATACGTATATCTCATTATCATTATTTATCGCAATATCTACATTTTCCGCAGAAAAATTTATATTAATTATTAGTCAATTAAATCTAGAATTAAATTTTATTTAAAGTTAGATTTATAAATTCTTAAATATTCGTATTTTTTTATTTTAGTTAAAGGTTTCTTACGAAAGAATCTTATTTAATCTGTTTTTATATTTTGCCATTATAATTACTTGAATAATTAATAATTATAAATAAAATTAATAATTTAATTAATTATTATTGATAATTTATATCTAATGTAATATAGTTATGTTCTAGTTATTTATTACATAGAAACGTAAATTATTAGCAAAAATGATTTGTACAAATAAGATTTGTACATGTGCCAATTCGTCTGCATTGTTTTGATATGGCATATTGTATATATCTTCGATCTTAAGATTTTCAAATCGAACGCGAAAAAAATATTACGATTAAGTAATTGGATTTTAATTAAGTACTTTCTCTTTTTTTTATTTTCGAAAGGAGAAAAATGGTTATACAGATGGTTTCCAACGGTTCGTATGTAATGTGAAAAAATTGTCAAGTTCTTCTGCTTGTGAGACAGTTGGAAGTCTGCAGCATGAGTTTCATTAATTTCCATACACAGACCCGTTCCTGAGATCCGGATGCGATAATAATCGCGCGTATTTCGCTGGCATCCTGCGTGCATCGATTATTTCCGCATTGTATGCACGATATTTATTTGCCATTTCGTGCACTTGAGTGCAATGAAATAACGCGCGCGCGCGTGTGTATATGTATGTGTTTAGGGCACAAAAATAATTTGACGGCTACATGCACGGTCGAAGATCGGTGTAATTAGTATTGCGCAATCTTCACGCATCGCGTATTCGACGATGGAACATTAAATTCCGAATGGTCTTTGCGAATCTAACACTCGCGCCGCGCAATTAACTATCTCGCTCGCGTGCATTTATCGCGTTTCTCTAATCCCCGGTGAGATATGGTAGAATTTGTTTTTAGAAAAAATGCAAATTCCATAAGTGTAATTTTTCTAAATTTATTATTAACAACGCAATATACGGTTCAAAAAATATATATATATTTTTTTTAACATTTACTTATAATAGATTGATATACTTCGCGAAATAATTTCTGCGAACAAGCCATATCATATCGGATCTGGAATTACCCGTGAGAAGACCGGAAATCTCCCCTTTTCGCTTGTCGAAAACGACGTATACGAAAGCAAGGAGTTTCGTCCGGATTTAATGGACACTCGACGAATTCGCGCGGTATAACTGGAGACAAACGAGAAAAGGGAGGTGGCGAGGTCTGGAATATTAATAGAAGATCTCTGTGTGTCCTCTGACTAATTTACTGCTTCCGTTTAAGCCGAAGTAGCTGCTAGTCTCTAGGTATTGAAACTTCACTGGAGTCATTATCCGCTTATTTCTTGATTAATTTAATAAACTTTAAAATGGCTTATATATTTTTGAAAGAATAAAAAAAATAGAGATATGAATATATAAGTTAATAAATTATCCCTGATTTGTCTAATAGAAGACTTGAAATAGAATTTGGTGTTCTACATTTAGATATTAAATCAGATGTATATTCTTCTACTGTTCGAGGACCTTGGCACGAAATTCAAATTTATCGCACAGATATAATGAAGCATCACATTAACGTATCAGTGACACGTCTAGTAAAGTAGAATTTTTAGCATCCTTTTTTTATCATATTAAAAAAGGAGTAGAAAAGAAAAGAAATATAGATACTAAAATTACTGATAGCAAAGTTAATTAAAATTAGAGCATTAAAATCTATTCTTGGTAGTAACTTTATTTGAATAAAATTCGATTCATTTATGACAGTTACGATCAAGATGCATTTATATATATATAGACGCAAATATATCACTACTAAGTAATTTATTTACCATTAAATATTTTATCTCTTTATCCGTTTCGACGAATAATTCCGCGCGTAATTTAGTTATAAACGTGCGCAAAGTAAATGCGGATGTTATCACACGGAGCTTAAATAACCGCGAATGATATACAGGAAGGAAAAACGAATCACACCGTCCCGTTCGGTCGCGTTGCCGGTAATTGCGCGTCGCATTATTCAAACGATTCGCGTGCGTACGATCACGGTGTGTTTACACGCGTTTGCGCACACGCATTTACGAACGATGCAACGAGCGTGGGTGCACTATGGGCCGTGAGTAACGCGTGTGCATTGGCGCAGGTAACTATGGGCCGTTTCGCGTGTACTCGCAGGACATACGCTGTTTTCGTGTATTTTGCATTTTATCTTTTCGTAACGGTGCACTAAGCGGTTATTTTATGCAATCATCGATATTTAATATGGATAATGTATAATTGAATGCTTAAGTCATTTTTTATGTAAACAAATTTTCCTCAAAATTTTGAAAGCGATGAACGTTTTTGCGTGCAGCGCTTTAAAAAGACAATATTTATTCGTAACGAGATAAAAGATCATGCAAATCCATTTTTAATTGTTTATTTTCTGAAAATCCAATAATTATTTTTGTTACATTTATTTACATAATTATTTTGAAAATCGAGAGATAGCTTTGCTCTTTACATACCACGTAATTAACATATAACACAAAAATTTACTGATGCTTTTTACATACCACTGACTATATGTACAAAAGATAATCAGTTTCAAATAAAAAGATTGTTGTAGTTATTTTTCTAGATTATAGCAATCATATTAAATGCTGTTTTTTTTTAAGTGCATGAAAAACTGCTATCCTTTTTCATATCATTAAAAAAATATCAGTTGTCGATAGAAATGCTCTTACAATATTGACTCAGCGAAAAAAAGAAAAAATATTTTTCAATTTCTACATAGAGAGAAAAATTCCAGTCGAATTTGCTAAATGAACGGTCACGGGCTGCCGAATCAACATTTAATTACGCGAGTCAGTTATTTCATTTTCTAGTGTAACGAGAATTTTTCCGTTCCCGCCTCGGTGCGTCCCGGCAAAATGTAATAAATCGTTTGAGTAATAAAATATTTATCTGTCGGCCGGTTACGTCTCTACCGAAAACATCTTTTTTCTCGATTTATAGCATGAGCGTCATCGATCGCCTCGCTTTTTAAGCGGAATGAAGCCCTGGCAGTTATCGTAAATTTATCGTTAATTGAACGGCTTGTTGAAAAAGGAACACGGACCGCAAATATAAATTTTACCAGAGAAATTTTTATTTTATTAAATCAATTAGAGAGAGAAAGCTACATTTGTATTAATGACAGGAATAATCAGTGCTGCTGCATATATACTGTAGCTATTTTATTATGCAAGCCGGTATAAATTTATTGAATTTATTTAATATTTTTGTACTTTATTATTTAATTTAAATATTATTGCGAGAAAGTACCTGAATGTATTTTTATAAGTCAAACATATGTATATATTCTATTATATTATAACATATTGTTAGGTCATGCAATGTTTGATTTTAGAAATATAAATTTATTTTACACGTATTCACATTTGAAGGTGGGAAGAATTATTCATGAGCTTCAAAATATTCGAGACCTCTCGTATAACCGTCAATCGTGATCATTCATAACCAAATGATTTAAAAAAACGCCCGTATAAAAATCTGGTATAATTAGTAAATAATTCTCGAGACTGCTACTCAGGATGCCAGATCGCGTTCGTGCTTCACTGGTAAAATTCGCCATGCAAGATAGAATCTTGTTGCCGCGTTATCCGGCGATACATTCGCGTCACTTGGTACTCGACTCTTCTCACGTGCGTATGAGAAAGAGAGAAAGAGAGAGAGTCCGGTTAATGGACAAATTGAAGAGACACGCGCATTCAGCAGCTGTTTGTCCTTCCTCTCGCACTCGCTATGGGATTAAAAAAAAATTCAATTGCTATTTTAGAATATTTAATCAATACAAGTATCAAGTAATCATTCAATGGTATCAAACAATTGTAACAGTATAAGCATTGATTTATCGCACGAAAATGGATTTTTAAAGCTTAATAATAAAACAAATACCAAAGATAGAATACAAATACTCATGGCATTAATACTTGAAAATACTTATGAGTACTTGTTACAGTTAAAACGTCGATATGATTACGAGACATCATAATAATCGAATAAACTTGTTCTAATTAAAAAAGCACATTTTTTTTATAAATAGAGGAATGAAAAAGTTAGGATGAATGAAGGAAAATTGTATAGTACTTCCCATGTTCCCTTTATCGCAACAATTACTATGATATATAAATAATATTATAGCACTCTATATATGCAGAAGACTGAGTAATTGAGAGATTTGATACATTTCTCTGCATAAGAATCGGTACATTTCTTAAGTATTGGGAACTAAACTCATTTATAATATAAATATATCAATAAATCGCGCAAACATACTTTATGTAAGCGCGAAGAATCGCGATGTAAAAGGATTAATCTTAAACTTGAAGATACTATCGTTACTATAGTCTTGGTCCTATAACTAGCGCTCGCCCTTCTCGCACGGCGCTCTCTCTCTCTCTCTCTCGTATCCTCTTCCATATCCGCTAATTAAATTAACCGGTCGCAACGGTTGTACCGTTGCGCGACGTACGCACGCACGTACGTACGCATATTGCGTCGACCGATCTGCACCGAGCTGTGCACATATCCTCTGCATATGAACGCCGTACGTCTCGTCGCGTCGACCGGCCGCAATATATTACCGCGCGCGATGTCTCGTGCAATTTACGTATGATTATGCAGATGCGCCCACGTACGGTCCATGCGGTACGTAAAGGGGTCGGGACGGGAAGAGAAAGGACCAGAGAGCAGCGAGAGAAGAAAAGAGGAGAGTGAATTCGCATGCTCTTCGGTCGCCGTGGAATCCGTACGGCGTTTCGCGAATTTTCCGCGGATAAGTCTCTGGATTTTTTTTTCTAGTTATTGTTACATAAATATATTTTTTTATACATTTTTTTTATAAGATCTTTAATTAATATTATACTCTATAAATAAGGATATATATTGTAAATATTAAAGAACGTAGCATCATGACAGAAAAAAAGATTGAAAAATATAATGTATATAATATAGCGCGTATAAATAAGATGGTTGCATAATCGATTTTACGGTTCTCTCGCTCCTTCAACTTCTCGTTGTCTTGTTGAGAAGCACTTCGCATTGACAGGCAGCCGAAGCCGAGACTCGATAGAGTGACTCGATTAGTCCATTAATCTCGCATTTGCTGTTTATCTTACGGAGCATCAACAAGTTTTATGCATCAGTTGGCGCGTTGCAAAATACGCATGCGGTTTAGTTGAAAACCGTTTTAATTTCTAAAGCTTATACTGCAGATTTTTTTTCTCGCTTTGAACATAAGACTTAGAGTTAGAAAAATAGTTTCGTGTGCAATTTAGATTGTTACGAGATTTGTCTTTCATTTCAAAAAGATGAATAATAATTGATGGAAAAAATATATTTTTATTTATTTTTATATACATTGAAAACAATTTAAAACGCACAAATAATTGTTTGAATTACTTATTACAGAAATAGCACAAACTTTATTTCTAAAATATGCCACCTATTTTTTGGGGACAAGAATTATATAATATTTGTTCGCGTAATTATTCGTCGACTGTGCAGAATCGGCAGAAAGCGCAGGTCGACGAACCTGCGAGAGTCACTCTCGCAGGCCGAGCACAGAAACGACATTTCCGGCGGTGCGCGAAAGCAGCTTTTTTTTTTTCTTCGGAGACGACATGTTTACCTGTATAAACTCGATGGCTAACCAATCGGGTCACGTGTGTCTGCTTAGTAGAGAACCGGCCGTGCGACGACAGTGTAATTGCCTCTTTAAAGTTAAACCGACCTAAAGCATGCTTTTCCGTCTTGGTCGTTCGCGCCTGCTCTAAACGCTCTCGGGACATTCCGCAGACCACAAGGCGGGTTTCTCTGTAATTTTTTTAAGTACACATGAGCTCTTTGCAGCAAACAGAGGTTTCGCTTGCGGAAATTAACGAGGGGTAAACAGCGTGCGCAAAGCGGAAATTTGTATCATAATTCAATAATAGTCAGATATTAAGTAGCAATTACTATCCATAATAAACAATATAAAATGATTCAATTACATATAATACTAGTAGCACTTCTAATGAATTCTGTGATTGTTCAATATTTTTTTAAAATATTTGAAAATATTTTTTTTAAATAAGAATTTTTGACAATTTTTGAAATTATTATTTTTTTTTTTAATAATTCCAATTATTGCAATTCAATTCTTTCAAATAAATATTTCCTATGTATCTATCATTCTCTTACGGAAAATTTTCAAATGATGTCTTATTTAAGCGATACTATTTAAATTAGATTATTTTCAATCTGCATTTGTGTGAAATGTGTCTATTTTTTCCTAGTCGCGCTCTCATTTTTGGCCGCAGGCTAACATTTTTGATGTAATAGAATAAAATTCAATAGAACGAAATTTCAAAGAACTCTCGGTTTTTTTTTTATTCATACGTTATCGGCCGCGCGATATAATACGTATCATGCATTTCATGATAACAGGAAGAGCAGCGGCAGAGGGGAAAATACGAGCGGGCACACAGAGATAGCGGTCCCCGGTGTGTACAATATACCATGTAACCGTGCGGCCCATTAATCCGCGCGTGTCGCATTGATCTATCATTGTCCTGTAACCCACGGGTGATATACACGCATCTGAGGTTGATACATAATAGATCGCAAAGCGCGCGACCCGACACGACGCAAATAGCGGCTACAAGCGCTGAATATACGTACGAATATATGTGTACACACATACACATCTACATGACACATAGCAAATGTTCTCGAATGCATGACGTTCGTGGGTTGCGCCATATATGTCGCCGCGATATATAAAAATCCAGTAACCCAGTTCTGCCTTTAACCCTATCAGTGAATGATATGTTGCACCCGATTGTGCTGTGCACACGAATATGCATGTATCGCAGTACCGGATGCATCGGGTTGCGCGGTTAAGTGGATCGCGCGAGTAAAAGTGGAAAAAATGTCAATTGAATGAAGATAAGAGCGAAAGTATCTTAAGCATTACGCAAAAGTATTCATTTGAGCAATCTTGTGTGTTTTTTTTTTTTTTTTAGTATGAAACATCTATAGGCATCAATGGAATAAAGTTTTCGCTTAGATAAATGAGCTTATTTTAAATTTGAATCTCTTTGTATCTTTAAGGTAATCTTGATAAATCATAGTGAAAATTAGATGTAATCTAGATATATCTGTGTTGATAATTTTTCTCGATTATTTTTTCGATTCGAAAGAATTCTATTGACTTACTTTGATTGACATATCACTTGTTTCTTTAAAGATACGCTTTAATGTCATTTTACACATTATCATCTGAGTTATGTTGTAAATTAGCATTAGTAGAACCAGGGTTCTTTTAAATTTCTAATATTCTAATACTGTTCATTGTTATCTGTGATCTATCCTTTTGTAACAGAAGATGGTTTACAATAGTATATTCTTCGATTGTTTAGTGATATTTCTTTAAATCGAAATTCTATTGTAAATAACAAAAAGTACCACGATGGCGCGCCATTCTTATTTTCCTAATATTTTAAATTTATTGTAATGAGAAACTTAAATGTAATAGCTTCGGGAATCCTAGATTTTAACTTGAAAAGTATAGAGAGTGTGCTCAAACTAATAAGACCAATAATTCAAATTCACGTAGATCAAATACGTAGAACGATTCTCGTTTTACAATGATTTTGATTCGCATAAAGTGCCTTGATTTGAATTTGTTGTTCGAAAATTAAGTTACATTTAATCCACGTTGTTATCCAATTTAATTCAATCTAAAGATCGATCCGCGCAAATTGATTTGTGTGCTTTATAAACGGCATTATTTATATCGCGATATTATATACTTTGCAATCTCAACAGCCGCTGCAACACAAGCGGCAATCTGATCTCGCGACTCAGGTGTAAACTTCATTTCGATAAAATTATTTTCGCTACGCACAGACGCGTAAGTGACAAGCCGTGATCTCGCTTCTCTCACAATTTCTATTCTATGCATTTCTCAGCCACTTCGCCACGCATAAAGTGACTATCAGATGCATATGTATGCGTCTACGTGTATGCGTGGTTATCCCGCTCGCAGAAACTAGCGGTTTGCGGCGTCGCGACCAGTTCTTGAATGAGGCTGCGAATGGACTTAGGCACCGTTTGCAAAACCTGAATCCTGTGCCGCATGCATGCACGAGTTTTATTTCGAATCGAAGCGATATTATTGATACGCGCACACACCTTTTTGTATCAATCCTTTACTATCCGAGATTTTCTTTATTCAGAACAATCGTGTAAAGAGAATTACAAACACAGATTTTATACGCGATTCTGTTTACTACAAAATTTTATGACTTGTGTCTCTTTTTTATTTTATTTAAAAATTATTTAAATAATTTTATATATATATATATATATATAATTATATTCTACTTTTTACGCTATACTTGCATATTATTAGTGAAAAAAACGCGCACATTCTTAGTGAATGCCGAGATCATAAAAGAATTTGAAATACAAAAAAGCGCTACAGAATATTCGGATTTCAAAGATCTCAGCCTTTACATAGCGCAAAATCCTCTAAGTAAATAGGCAAACATCGAGAGGACAGACGCATTGCGTTGAAAGCTTCTTACTAGCTCATTATGCGGAACGCGAGGATGCATTATACAAATGTATTCCTCGATGCGTTCGAGGTAGACTTTTCTCCAGCGGAAATTTAAATGAGAATAATTTAACACAGCGCTAGAAATTTATCTTACAAAGTGACTTCCGAGTTTCACGAGGAGTTCGACGCATTCGCATTGTACCGTCACTACGTCTGCTATCATCTATGACATTTTTGTAGATAAACTTGGCAGCTTAATATTCATTGAGCGCGATTATTCCGTAGTAATTTTAGTTACTTTATTTAATTAATCCGCCAGCGAAACTGACGAATGTCGAAATTTGCGAAAGAGCTTTTGAAACAGAGAGAATATGAGAGAGAGAAAGAGAAAAAGGATAAAGCTCGTTGGTGCTTTTCGAACTCGCGGGGAGGTCTAAACCGCGCCCTTGGTTTTAATGGCAAGCGAACTTTCCTACTCTCCGAGTTTGAAGTTCCAGGTAACTCGATTAATGGATACTCGGTTTGCCCGGGATTACTCGCGGCCGTGTAATTGAGTCTAATTCACACCGTGGCGCACCCGTGACTAATGATAAGGCAAGCATACCTGAAATTTAGTTTGTCGGACTCGGACGGCTTTTCCTTTTTCTTTCTCTTTTTTTTCCCATCCCTTTTTCGTTCATCCCTCGTTAATCCCGTAAACCCCGCGTTGCTCTCGCGCGCGTTGTGATTAAGTGGCGATTTAAACTTCGTAATGTATTTAAAATAGTTTCCGTCGCGCGTACGCGCGGGTATCGGCTGAATTTTCGCGAAGCAATTCGCTTTCCCGTTGACGACGATCGCGATCGGCGTGACCAGTTACGGGATAATTGGCGGCGGTGAAAGGGAATGACATTAACATTTTTTCCATCTCCTTCGTGTTAATGAAATTCACGAAAAAATATATAGCTGTTTTTTTTTTTCTTTGCGTATGAAACGATCGATTGATATAAATTCCATATGAACAAACAGAAAATTAGCAAATTTGGGGCTTATTTACGCAAGACAATTTTTTTTTAATCATCGTATCTATATTTTCTAAATGTTGAGTTTAAGTAAACGAATTAATTTATTGGAGACTTGATTTATATCATTTTTAGTTTGCTAACGCCGAATATATTTGTCGTGATATCACTGAATACATAAATTTGTCAATACATATTCTTTCTCGTTTATTCGCGTAAAATTATATGTTGTAATATAAAAAATAAGACTTGACGAGGAATACTGTATCTCTGACAAAATTATTTAACAAGAGAGGAATGATCGCGCTAAATTAACGATATACAATAGATGTAATTTTGAAGCATGAACAGCACAGTCGCGAAGATAATATCGGTTTTCATCTGAAATATAGATACGAATATTATTCACCGTTTTTACACGCCGCTTCTCGAAATACGTGTAGTCGCCTCGAACACTATACTTTCTGCGGTCGACGTTACTGAATATCTTTCGCGCTCTTCGAACTATCGCAACGTTTGCGACGAAAGTACGTTAGAAGTCTAAAATTACCCTGCCATTCTGCGGGATCTATTACCGTGTCGTAAACATTACATTATATTACGTGCCGCAAATACGATTTTTCGCGACGTCGCGCGCAGTCAAAAATATGGGAGGCGCTTAATAAATCGCGATATGTCAAAACAGTCTGCGCTCGCAAACTTGAAAACCATAATCGATTTTATTTATATAAAAAGGATTTCATAAATATATTACTCGAGTTATAAGTGTCAAGAATAATTTTCTCGGTTACGAGAGAAACAATTTTCTCGTTATGTATATTGAAAATATATCGCATCATTGTATATTGTTTCTCGTTCGAGAATTTTCAAAAGGAACAGACGTAAGCGTCGTGCAGCCGGATGTCACGTATTAAGACGAATTAGCGTCATTTATTTAGAGAGAAAAACCAGAAGGATAATAGCCAGTCGTACGATATAACGAGTAGCGTAATAATAAGGCCCGGTCTGAATCCAGTCCTTAGACAACTTCCCGCCGGCGAACTCTTCGTCTATCGACCCATCTAAGGGCTACCTTTAAATTTTCGCGATCTCAGCCGAACCTTGTAATCATGCGTATATCCCTTCAATTATTATGTCTAGGTTATCTCCAATTCGTCGGTAGTATTGTCTGCGAACATGCCGCCAGTTAATTTTGCAAAGTCGAATTTATTTGATTTTTTTTTTGTTTCAATGTTTTAGCGATGCTCTCTTTCCAATGAACATGTTTCCACAACGCGTTTCGTTGTATCTTATTCTGAAAACATAAAATAACAGCAGTTGGATATATAATTATTTATTATTAGGTTTCCTCAATTGATTGTGACTTGGAAATCGAAAAATCTTTTTGTACAATTAGACCACAGATCCAGAAAAAAAGAATATGCAAATTTAACGTAATATAATACATAATAATCCGTTAACGGTAAACGTCAGATGTAAGCATTTTACAAGATCTCAAGATCCAACAGTTTATACGGAAACATCTAATAAATTACGAGACTTTACGAAACGTCCCAATTAATGAGCTCGTTAAGAACGGCGCGTTATTAATTTCGAGCGAGTCGCGAGCGAGTCGCAGGTCACAAAGACAACAGAAATTCCCGCGGCGCGATCGCGCTCGACAATAATTTCTCACGGAATTGCGGGGATCGCCGCTGCGTATGCATTACCTGTATGGCGGTCGGCCCACGCACTACTCTTTTGCCACCCGATATATACGAGCCATTGTCTCGGAAAGTCTCGTTATGGCTGTGCGATGTTGAAATCACGGGCGGATCCGTGGCGCACGATGCAGCTTACAGGCCAAGAGGTATTATTTGCTAATATTCTCTCGAACATACGAACGATTCTCATCTCTGGCTGGATTATCAGCTCGCAATTAAAAATGAAACATGGAAAATCGCGAACAACGCGCCATTCCATTCGCAACGTCCGCGAAATTCTCGTTACTTAGTGCATTTTCGACTCAGCTTGCACGTGAGTTAATTACCAGTGCAACAATCCTGCCAGGAAATTATCCTGTCATCGTAAATTATGGTAGAGGGTAGATAAAGTTCGCATGCAAAGTAAATGGCGCAGGATGCGGTAAAAATGCGGCAGGAAGCAATTCGCAAATTGCGACTTGCAAAAGCGCGCTCGTCGTAGCTCTTTTTCAATTTCATTTCTCTTACGTTATTTAATACATTTTTGTATAACTTTTGTATAACTCGTATATATATCGTTATTTATATCACGATGTGCGAATCATTATCTTTTCCTTTGCGTGAAAATGGGCGAAATGTTTTTAACGTTTTGAACGTTTGATTTTCATATGAATTTTTCATTCCGCGTTACGATGAAAAAAACAAACTGACGCGAGTGTTCAATGAGCGCGATATCTATTTAACATGTACGTGTTGTAGTCAGAAATTGGTCGCCACGCGCGTGCAATAGCGCGCGAATAACAATTGCAGATGTCGTGTGATTCACGCGTCATTAACGGCTGTGGCGCGACAATGCAACGCACAATTGTCCGCAAATAGATACCGGCGTGCTGTATCTAAAATCGTATATATTAGCGTATGCGCGAAAAAGCTGCATCTGATCATAGCGCATTATCCGATAAATTTCGATTAACAATAAGATAAAGCGCGATGAATTCTGGATATATTTATACATTTTATTTATCTGAATATTTGTGTCATGGCGATTTCAATTTCAAATATTCGATTAGAAATTCTAGGAATTCTATATTCGCTTTAGACAAATAAAATATCGAAGTAAAATAAGTAAATATAAATGAATATAAAAAATAAAAATAATAGGGAAAGACAATGAACAAAATCTTTATTATATTTTATTTGTTTGACAATTATGTGTCGCGGAGATTCTCTGGCTCCGTTTAATCCGATGGTGATTACAAGATTAGGGCTTTGCGAGGAGAAGTGAATGAATCTTAATCAGAGATGGACAAAATAGTATTTGAGATAGGAAATATATAGAAATATCTACGTATAAACTATTTTTCTTCTAATATATTACAAATGATTAATATCAAATAATTATTTATTTGTTATTTATTATGTTAATTAAAATTCTACTTGAAATCCAATTAATTTTACGAATCAAAAATAAGTATCTAAATGCGTATTTCTCTTGATATATATATAGAGAGAGACTTTAAATAATCGAAATAATTAATTTTTTCATTGTATGGGTATTAAAATATTTAGATATTTTTGCAAATATATATTTATTGGATTTATTCTTCTATTTATTTCTCACGGTTCACATTTCTTAAATCCATCTTTATTCATGTTTTTATTAAATCATATTGGTTTTTTTTTCAAGTGAACATTTAAATTTAGCATTATTTTTCAAATAAATGTCATTTTTCTAATTGTTTCTATTTATTTGATCATTTTTCTTATCTTATTTTCCTTGTTACATATTTGAAATAATATTTGAAATAATGCAAGAGTCTGTGACCATTTTAAATTTACATGCATTTTAAATAAGAATTTCTGATAATTCTTTTAAAATTATTAGTTCATTTAATAATTTTTGTAATTATTGCGTTTCAAATAATTACTTTCTACATATAACTATCAGTCTCGTAGGAAAAATAAATTTTCAAATTATATTGTATTTATAAACGAAACTATTTAAATGATTATTTAATAATCTGCATTTGAAATATGTCCACTGGCCTTCATCGATGCACAAGTGAAATATGAAACGTAATAAGACTTCACAGTCGATTCATTAAAGATAATGCGTTATACACCGTGGCACTATGGCGAAGCGGCGCATTACCGGCATTTCTATACGGAGAGAAAGGTAACGCCGTCGACATAAATCTTGGCGCAAAGCATACGCATAAGCATGTATCCGCGCGCATAATCGTGGCGCGCAAGAAAGCACTCTCCACGCCTTTCTTCCTCGGGTTCTCTCTTTCTGTCTCTAACGATCGCCGACGTCGACCGCGTGTCATGCGGTGTATTATTATAGCAGCGTTGTGTTGAGCACATCCGCTTGGTATATTCCATAAACAATATTCAACTTTAAGCGGTCGGGACGCGAGGTAGTAAAGCCCGTGAAATTGATTTTATCATCCGGTGGCGTTTTAACTGATCATTTAGGATAGAATATAGAAGGTAGAAATATGCGAAAGTTATATGCGATATTATCAGATATCCAGTATTTGATTTTAAATTATAATCCTGTTAAAAATATCCACTTCAATTAAAAGAGGAATAAAATTTTTCGATTTATTTGTATCTTTAAAGTTTAATTTTGGAAAATCCTTAAATTAGTAAATTGCTATCCGAAAGATATATCGAAATGCCAATATATCTTTGTCAAGGAAAAATTAATTTTAAATTGTATATGAGCAGAGAATCCAATACGTGAAAGAAAATACGGAGAGAGAGAGAGAGAGAACGCATGATACACCTTCTATATATATATATATATATATATATATATATATATTCAGAGATAAGACATTACGAGCTGAACGTAGAAGTTTGCGAATCCCTTTGCGTCGGCAGATAGTACCATGTTGTACTTGAAATCCGAAGTTTCGGGATGCTAGCTGCATCTGTTCCTGCAGTTTCTGCTAGTCGGAATATTCGCGTGACAGAATTTAACGCCGCGAGCGATGCTTGTTGCTGTTTATCTTTCCGGAGTAAAATTACGTTAAATCGAGATGTATATATTTCGGTTCATCCGCGTCTCATCAGCGTTTCTTCGCGGATAGAATTAACTTCTCATTAATTAACGAGCGCGTTAACTGTGAGACTCAGCGCAAGAAGATACGAATATAGAATCGTTTCACGATTAATGTGAAGTATGAGTGTACAGTGGAAAAATCATGATACGTTATAAATCGCAATTACAATAGTGATCAGATATTGAGAAAATATTTTTGATAAAACATTTATGATATATAAGCAAATAAAAATGTGACATACATTTATAATTGTCAAAAACAAATTAATATGAAATGAAAAAGATAAATATTTTATAATGAAAATAATAATATTGCAGTTTAATCTAATTTTAACAAACGACTGAATATTAAACATATTTTTTTCGATCTTAATGTTATCAATGTGTGTCATCTAATAATTAATTCTCGTTTTTTTTTTAAATGCTTTAAAAAGATTCCAAAGAAGTGTAATTTATTAATTGCAATAAAATTAATCCTTCAAAATTTTTTGAAATTTAAATAACTAATTATTAACAATTATCAACATAAATATCTAAGCACTCAAATATAGAATTGCAAAACAAAAAGGATTAGGAAATTTTGTAATGCGAACCTGTGCGATTAACAAAGATGGATATCGCTGACATTTTGCGAGTGAATCCTTGGTAAGTCGCTACCTTGAGCAAACTCGAAATTGCAATCGACCGAATCGCGCGAGGAAGCGTTTAAGTAAGATAGGGTCAATAAAGCGTCTCGTTAATACCGAGGAAACACGTACGTCCCGACGACTTTGACAGTAATAACTGATGTAAACGAGCGTCTCTCACGATGACGACGGCGACAGTTTAACGACAGCCACACCGAAGGGACGGACGAGATACGGTGCACTTGCTGAGTTATCGTTCGCCCTAATTACCTCATTTAATTACCGCGACGGAATTATTGGACCGCTCGCGTTTCGCGTTCGAAACGATCTCGACACCCGTTATATTCGCCGATATCGAGCCGGCGATAAGTGACCGCGTCGACGATCGATCGATCAATTTACGATTTCTCCGCCTTTCCCTGCCCTTTTCTTACACGTGGCTCCCCTTCGCTTGCGCGTTTCTCGTCTTCCTCCTCAGGCGCTTTAGGTAAGATCGCTATCGCGCTTCTATTGTCTAAATAATGACGACCCGTAAGAACGAACAGTTGTGTCGACGTGTATGTCACGATCGGCGATTTAACATCGTTCGTCGGACATTGAAAGATGATGCCAGCTCAAAGTGACGGCGAAATCGACGGGTTATATCTGGCCACATCTGACGCAAATAAGATTTACACATTGCTTCATCATTTTTGACCCTTATAATTATATCATTACAGTCACATGTGGATAGTGTAATTATGATATGATTTGAATTCATATATATAAAATAAATATAATTTTTATTAACAGGCGCGACAGCCTTCTGAAAGCATCAATTATATTTTTTTATTATTCGCCGATCACAAATAAGATAGCCACACGTATAAAATTGTAATAAAATATTCAAACAATGAACATAAATCAAATTATGTATATTGTATTATATATCAGTATACATATATTTTTTTACATATGATTTAATTATTAATATATGATATTGATTATATGAATAATAATTATTAATTATATTATACATATAATAATTATATGTATTATATACATATATTTATTTAACGCGAATCTAATGCGAATTATTATATAATACTTTATAAAATATTTTGTGTCAGATTCAATTTATACAATTCATGCTACAACCGTATATAAAATCATTCTTAATCTTCGACTTGAAGCGAGATGAAGACGCGTAATGCTCGCATATAAATCTGTTGTATTTAAATAATACATAGACGAGCGTATAAATAAAGGCGGACCGTTGGCAGGCGGTAGTAACAGGAACTTGAGCATTTATTCCGCCGGCATGTGGCGGACGTGTGGCGTTTATCGCGTCGCATTAAAGATCGATCGTCCGATAGTATAGGTGGCTTCTTCGAGAAAGGATAAAAGTGCAGACGTGCGCGCTCCACTTAGAATGCAAAGTAACGCGCGCGCGTTTGTTAATGGACGCGGTGTTTCACTGAATTCACGGTCGAATTAACTTCGATCGGGAATCAAACCGCCGTCGATCGACGTCGTTCGATAACGTAATCGCGATAGCCTCCTTCTCTTTTCGCGGCGCGATCGCCGTCGATCATCAATTCGCTCGCCAAAGGCGCGGCCTGCTGCGAATGCAGATGCGCGAAATATATACCCGCTGTATGCAGAAAGGTGCAGCGAACACTCGGAGGCGATGGTGAGTCACGCAGTGTGACATTTGACCCCCACCAATGCGTCGGTCGTCGCCGCGTGGTGCATCCAGGGATTCTCAAGCGAGAATACGAACCGAGACACAGTATAGGTACGAGTATACGTTATAAGTTGATTCTTCGAGCAATTTCCGGACGATTTTATCGGGAAAGTGTTAAGTCACTGATAATTTATAATCTACAGACGATTAGGTACGATAAAGGACACTTTCTCACAAAACTAAGCTTTCGAGCTGCGATTATGGCAAAGCCTCGTTCTAACACGAACATTTTCAAGTAGATTTTAATTCAACGGAATCGTAATTTAAGACTCAATCGCACACCGAGATATCTAGCATCGAAAATTGAATTTTAAATGAGTGTATGATGAATTTACTCAATAAAGCGATGAATATTCATAGTTTTATCTAGTTTAGATTCGTCGGTATACAGTATATATTGAACTCGATCCTATCCGTAGATAGAACGTCAGACAGTGACTAAAAATACGGCGCATGAAAGGACAGACGGTTCAATCAGACCGTCATGGTAGCTGTCAACTTCCGTTAACTGTTCCCATCCGTTCTCTCTCTCTCGGTTCTCTTACGACTTTTCATTGCTTCTACTGGAAGACACGAGACTTAACGACCTCGCGCGTTGGCCGACTGCCAAGAACAAACCAGAACCTCAGAATCATGCCTTTCCCCTACGGTCTCCACTAACCTATAGCGCCTTCTTCATTTATCTTATCTATGATTTTATGCACGGGTAATCAATGAAGACCCGTTATACATTGATTACAACATTATCGAAGCTTATATAGCACGATCTACTTCTTTTGATAAATGGGGTAATGCAACGTAGCAGTGCTATATCTATCTAGACTTGTCAAATCAATAACAGCAACTCTTTAATATAATGTCGAAGAAGATTAGTTGACTCAAATAAAACTTAAATATTAAAAATAAATACTGACCTGAATGAGAGAATACATATAATATACATTATGTTTTATATACATATATATACATGTATATGTATATAGATTATACAAAAAGCAAGTGTTTCGCGATGACTATGAGCCTAAAGTAATTAGACCAAATCGAACTCAGAAACGAGTTTTTAATTTCGAGCCAATACATCTTTCGAGCCAATTCCATCCCAGTCATTGTTACGGTACAATTATTAAATAGCATTACGATTAAAGATATCTCTCCACTTGCATTCTACATCGTCAAAATTTTCAAAGAGATGAAGATGTGTAGAAAAGAGAGAGAGAGAGAGAGCACAAAAAAAAAACTTTGCGTAATAACCACGCGACCTCGTAATTACGACGGTTGCGCGATGAATCCGTTCCTGAAATTATTCTCTTTTCCGGCTACGTGCGAGAGGATCAAGAGTCTGTTGTGTTGTATTGTGGATATATTACGCAATCGTATTGGGCGCCTAGAACACGCGCGTGTGTTACCGTGTTACCAACTAAACAATCGACCAACCTACCTATCTACCTAGCTGAAGGATCATAAATGGAGAAACGAGAGAAGAGGCGGGCTTCCGAAGCCTCGAGACCATTTCCACGAAGAGGATTCTAATTACGGCCGTGGATGATACCCCGTTTTCCCTGCGTTCATCTTTCCTCCCTTCTCTCTCTTCCCTCTTCAGCCTCTCATTCTCGTCTCTTCTCGTTCGATCCCTACCCGTAAAATCGTATCGAGAACCGAATCTCTCCCGGATCTCTCTTTCTCTCTCTCCTCTCCCCCCCTCTCTCTCTCTCTCTCTCTCACACTATCTATCTATCTATCTATATGTCTCTTCTCTTCTACCTTCTTTCGACACGAGCTCGTTGGATGGATTGAGCTTTGGGGTCGATTTTTTATTTTTTTATTTTTTTTATCCCCCCACGACGCACGCTAGGCGGCGGCGACCTCGCTAGGAAATCTAATTTCGCGTCTGCTTTCCTTCCGCTTCCAACGATTTTTCTTTGTTTTGCATGTCGCGCGGTCAGTCGATACGGGAAAGACCGATAGACGGGGACTCTGAAATCCACCATAGGATGAAAAGATCCAACGCCGGTAGTGCGAGCGTATCGAAACTCGAGGGTGCTGAAATATTTGTACGAAGGGGCTAATCACACTGATCAGAAAAAAAATTCGTTCGCTGATTCTTTGTAATATAAAGAATTAAACATTTTTATAATTAATAATAACATTGGTGCTAATTTTATGATATTCTTGTATATTATACTATAAGCACTTTAAAATCTTAATTCTTAAAATTGATCAGAGCTTTTTTCATCTTCGTGTATTAATTCTTACAGATAGCAATGTTATTGTTTAATCTAATGCAATAAGGAAATTCGATGCAAGAAATAAGTGCAAATTATTTATTTCAATTTTATTTATTTCAATTAATGCAGGTTATTTAGTTTAATTATTTACCTTTGTTTCTCAAATTAATCTTTGTGCCTTAAGATCTCTCCCTATCATTTTCAACTGCTCAATTATGCGTGTAGAGTTAATGATACTTTGGTTTTGGTCATCAATCAGCGTTGTAAAAATAAAATCTTTGTTCGTCCGGTTGATTAATTCTTCAAATTACCAAGGGAACCGGCTCGTTTACGCGTGTCTACCTCGGATAATCCGCGGTAAGGCACTCGGACCGCAAGATGAGGATGTAGGGCGAAGCATGGACAAGAATGGGAGAAGGTATACAGCTACATGGCTAGGAGATTTATTCGCGAGTTTATCCCGTCGCCACCGAGTGGATACGAGATGAGCGCGTAGAAAGATAAAGCGAGAGACAGAGAAAGAGGGAAGGAGAGAATACATGGTAAGGAAGGCGGGGGTGTTTGTGGGTTGAACGTCCTCGGCATCGAATATAAATAGCGTCCCGACGTCCGTCCACCTCTTTCTCTTCGTCTTCTCCCGCGGCTCTTCGTCTTCTTTTACGTCTACTTCTTGCTTACTTGACCCGACTGGTCAAATCTTCGCACGCAACGTTGACACTTTAAAAACCCGCTGATTATTCCAGTCTACTTATTTCTACTCTATATTTCTCTTAACGCAATATCAAAATACATAGTATCAACAATTCTGTATCGATCAGTGTTTTGTGGAGAAAAACACTGTTGAAAATAGTTTACGAAATTCATTATGCATAATTTTATTTATTCTAACACACATGTTAGAAAAATATAGAGTGTAGAATTTGATAATATCTATGAGATTACAATAATCGAATTATATAAAAATTATGGGATGTGTGTGTGTGTGTGTTTGTCCAAACAGTAATAGAAACATGCATACACGTACGCGATAAGTTTATGTATATCATTTCTCGTACATTCTGTATACTCTAAACGTTAATGATTGATACAAGTATAATACGGGAATAGCGAACCGTTGCTCTCTCTCTCTTTTGCGAATATCCGTACTGCTTCGTCCGGGGTTGAGGAATACCTGAATCCGGGAGCTTTCGCAGGTTGCACGCTGATGAACTTTCCGAGTGGGCGACTTAAGCCGCGCCAAGCCGAGGCACCGAGTCGGCGAATTATCGCCGCGAAAGCAGAAGCAACTTGTCTGGTATGCCAAAATCGATAAAGCGCATCCACCTGCTCTCTCGCTCGCCGTCGCTGCTGCCGCTGATCCACCTCGGAAATTCGTTCAACGAGCAGCAAGACGCGATTTATTAAGGTTTTATTAGGATTTTAAGATCGGGAGAACACATTGCGGAGAAAACGAAATTTCGCGTTGTCGTTACCAGTTGCCGTTGATCGTTCGGAGATATACGTTGGCCGCATTACTTTTTTTTTTCGGAAGGGCATATTCTAAACGCGAAGAATAAACGTTGAATCGACATGTCACGGTGATGATAAACGCGACGATCGTCTGGCACGAAAAGTCGCGTGTGTCTCTATCCTGGAGATCACGAACTGGGTTAACCGGTTCCTCGCTATATATAATGACGCTCCGGATAATCAGAATTAAACCTAGAATTAGCATCCAACCGGTTGAACGTGGTGGAAGTTGCCGGTGATGTGAAATGCGCGGATGTTCGCGAATATTTCACTTCCATTTTTCATTCAATTTGCTCGTCGAGCGACGTTAATTTCGCAACGCGGAGAGTACTAGCGATTCACGAAGGTACAGTGAGAGGATGTCTCAGGATCTCTAATCTCAGTTTTTGAAAACTATTCAAAGAATTCATAATTTTTTCTTCCAGAGAAATTTTCTCTGGAAGGGCAATTATCTTAAAAATATTCGGTATTATAAATATCTCTCGAATTAAAATTCCCCCCCAAAAATAAGTTTGTCACGTAAATGGATCGCAAAAGTTAGCAAAAGTTATTAGCGCCTCGATATTGTTTACTCAATAATTTTTAAAATCGAACTTAACTAAATACAAAAATTATCATTATTATTTATTTAGATTCTTTAGATTTCTTCAAGATTTTTATAAATTCCTTAAATCCCTTTCGATTATTTTTCATCGTTAATCTTGTAATTATTGTCTTGACATTAATTTTTAATGAGACAATGGTCGCTAATCTTAATCTGGCCTCAACGGTCGGACGAGCAGCCGATAGATTCGAGACGCTCGACACGTGTAATGGCTATCCTTGAGGTTCTATCTCAGAAATGAATCTGCCGCGATAAGCTAATGGGAATTAAAAGGAGATAAAATCGCTCCTCTCCATGGGAGGAGGCGAACCGATCGGCGTCTCTCGACGTTACGGAGCGGCGACAGATCAAACGTGTCGAAGCCGGTCGCTCCACATCCGAACGCGGAGAATTTCTTATCGATGACTTTCGATGGGCGGGGAGGGAGTTACCTCAAGTACGAGGGCTAATTGAATCGGGCCGATGATCGAGCTCGGCGTTTGACGAGCACGTTCAGATACTGCACTATTCGAGCGCTCGAGTCAAGAAGATAGAGCCGGCAACAGAACGGCACCTTGACCGCGAGCCTCTCTTCTTCTTCTTCTCCTCTTTTCTCCCCTCTTCCTTTTTTTCTTCTTGTAAAATCCCGCGCCAGAGAGGAAACCAAAGGAGCCGAGAATCTCCCTCTTGCGTCTCGGAAGAAAGCAATAGCGTAATTATCGTGATATAGTAAAGCAAAATAAATTCTTCAAAATAAATCTGCAAGACGATTGCGATCTTTGAGTCTTGAAACTCATCGAGTTTCTGTCGTTTTATTGAAAATTCGTGAAGAAATAGAAAAATAGAGCTCGCTGCGACTTCTCTCTCTTTCTCTTTATCTCTCCTGTTACGCTACTGAATAGGGTCAACATGGGAGAAGACGAAGAGACTTCCGTCTATGCTCTCGTCTGCTTTTCCTCGGTTCTTCCCTGCTTTCGAAGGTATATCTGTGAAACAGAAGAAAGACATGGTATTGCTTCTTTTTTCTTTAGTCTCTCTCTGTACCTGCCTGCCTATTTTTTTTTTCCTTTTCCTATATCCTTCTCCATTCTCTTTCATTCGTCTCTACCTCAATCACCGGCAAACACAACAAATCGAGATTCTCAACTGATACGCACGATTGCTTTAAATCACTAATTTTATGCAATAGGTGCAAAATACAAAAAAAAAATGGCTAGAATCAAGTCTGTGCTCCTTTGTAATAAAAATAACTCGTATGCTCAAGATCGATCGTCTTTGCTCGATTGCAAAAGCTCCATAATCTGTACATATATATACACATATACACACACGTACAGTACGAAGTATCTCGGTCGGTCTTGGAGGGTTAAAAGGAAGTGGCATCAGCTCGCGCGGCTGAATCGCTGATCCGTCGACTAATTGACGGATCATTATCGAAATCCAGACGAGAGACGGGACGACATTGTCGGGTCTACGGAATTGCCCCCGGTAGATTGCACGTACATCGTTCGAGGCCACGGTGTGCGACTATACATGAGATCGGCAGTGTGCGCGAGGGGGATGGCGCGGCGGAAGAAAGAGATAGGGTTGGCGACATGGTGGTGGTGGTGTTGGCGGTAGGAGAGGGCGCGGAGCCGGACGGAGGGAGGATGGAAGTGGGATATGAGGGAGCTGCCGGTTCAGCTGCATTAATTAAACTAGCGGAGGACAATGAGCCTGTCTGCCGGCTCGCTTGCCTCGCCGTGTAATTCACGCCTCTCACGGGAGAGGAGAGGAGAAGAGGCGCCCTTCGACTTTGCTTTCCAGTTTGAACCTTCCTACGGCCCTTAATTACCTACGCCTTTTCGCTTCTCTCTCTCTCTCTCTCTCTCTCTCTCTCTCTCTCTCTCTCCCCCCCCCTCCCTCTTTTTCTTTCTCTATTTATTTATCTAATTCTCTTCGTGGCTCTTTCCTTCGTAACGCGCGCCTTCGCTTCAGTGCTTGCGAGACGTCGACCCGGTCAAGATTCACCGAACATTTCTGCTGTTTTATTGAATTATAACATCTCGTTTCGCGCACGTGAATATTACCGTAAAAGAATCGTTGAGAATTTATGCTACTAATCGGTAGTTTCGATATACATATTATGCTAAAAAATTAGGTTATCACGATTTTGAACAAAAGTTTTTTATTTCAAATGAGCATGTTTACACAAGTGGAAAGATAAGTTAATTTTAAATTATTTTATATATTAAATCTTAATATTTGTTCTTCTAAGGGGAATCTACAAAGCATAATGAAAGCTATAATTCAAGTATTTTGATTAATAATCTTTTCACATATATTTCATCAGAGAACATTATTCAAGATTTAATAAAAAGGTGATGCGTAATTAAATATAAATATAACATACTAAAAAGTTTACGTTCAGATTATTATGTACGAATAAGGACTTTTATAAGCTAATTACATTAGAATCAATTATCATATAATGTATTATGATAATGTATTATGATGTAATTAACTTCTAAAGGCTTATAAATATTTTCAAATATTATCTCTTGAAAAAAATATTAATATTTTCTTTCTCTCTCCTTATTATTCGTTTAAATATCGAATATTTTTCTGCACTAGATAAATATCTCTCTTATAATTCTTTTGCTTGTGATATCTCCGAATAATATTTGCGTTAAATAAAAATTCTAAAAAAGTAATTGAATTTACTTTAATGTCGATACACACACTAATAATAGGAGCACGATACAAATATGTCGCGAACAAGACGTCTCCTTGCTGCTGCAACGTTCATAACGCAGAGTCAAGAGTCAAGGCGATCGATTACAAATTGAAGACGCTAATTTATACACGGTTCGGCGCTCAGGCCTCTGCCTTGACACCTATCGCCGCCCCTATAGTCATTGCTATCGCTATAGTCGTCGCCGTCACTCGGGTGTGTTGCTTATTAACTCGCTCAAGTTTGCCAACCGAGCTACAACGGCTAACAAGGTGAACAATGTTTGGCAATTATCTCGGTTAAATGATCCTCCTGAGATGCGGCTGCGGCATCCTCCTATAGCTACGTTGCCTAAAACATCCACGCATCCAATGTACGTAGTATACATGCATTGTTATAGGGTTTCCGATTCAAATCAACTTCCTTGAAACAACGTACGTACGTGTAGGAACACGAGGTATAACAAGCAGATGTTATGCTAATATATGATCGTATTCGTCGAGATTAATAGTGGTCTTTAAAGTTCAAGCCATGATTAAAAAATCGCGACTTAAAATATGTATATATATGGAATGCATATTGAAATATACAATATTATTATTGGATGAAATCATATATTAAAATTTTCAGCTTTTTTATTTAATAAGAAACAGATTTTATCTTAACACAATTTTCCAATTAATTATTAAGATATTGATTTTTGTGCTTTTATAAAATCTGAAACATCACATATCATCTTCAATATCTTCATCAAATTTTTATAATCGTGTTTAGATCTTTCATTTAAATGTTCGAGATTCCAATTTTACGCATCTAGGACACACATTCTTATTTTTCTGTATCATTATGTATGCACAATACGTTTTGCATTCTTACAAGAAAGAGAGAATGAGTTCGCTCACCCTCAAGTCAACTGTTGCAGAAAATCAACGTTCGCGTTCATCGAAGCGCGAACCTTATAGATTTTTACCGCGTCTCGAAGTAACCTACCTACTTAGAGTTAACTATTCGTTAGCGTGACCGGCAGAAACGTTACCTTACATAAGAAATTACGGTAATAATCGTAGCGTAAATAGCGATCGCGCTTGCGTATCGCATTAATTCGCGCAACACGATTTTGCCGCTCACTCTCCAATTTATGAAAGTAGAGAAAATGACTCGGCTGAAGTTTTTGGACGCGCGAAGAATCTTTCGGTGAAGAGAAGTAGAATTAATGTAATATTTGATAGAAATTCATATTTCGATGGTATGCAAATCAGAGATTAAAAGCGGCAATAAAATTTTATCGATGGATGTCGATAAACAACAGAAATAGTTATTTATAAATATTATTTTCATATGAATCAGCATCGAGATCTGAGTTCATTGAAATCAAAACGGTCCCAGTCTCTGCTACGGAGACACGAAAAACATATCTGTCGTAACGATAGAAAGCCGAAAGACAAAAAGTGCATTTTCCGTGCATTTCACCTATAATGAAATCTCGCATCTCGAAAATTGAATTCAACGAAATTATACGGGTCTGAGGCTCGATTGCACCAACGTTATTTTGGCTTTAAGTGAGACTTAAATATGTGTCTGTCTTTATTTATTTAGAAAGAAAGATAAAGATAGACACATATTTAAGTCTCGCTTAAAGCCAAAATAACATTGGTGCAATCGGGCCTGAATCTCTTATAAGAAAACGACAAACGAAGCTGATTATCCGAGCTGTTTACGTCACTTGGCTCTTAATTCCTCTCCCCTTCGCCGCGCACGATTTCTGGCCGGCGGTGCCGACGTGTTTCCTGTTTTCTTCGCGAGTGTATCGCCGACGCGTAATATGCACCCGCGTAATTACGCGAATTATGCCGCGTATCGACTTTTATATCGCCAGACAGCGCGCCTCTCCTTCACCATCAGCCCGCTCGCGTTCTTATTCGAGAGACGCAGCCACGAAACGGCGATCTTATGCAAATCGATTAACGGTGCATCCACGCGCTGTATTCTGCCTTCTTCTCGATGTATAAGGCTGATATTGCCTGATAAATATTCACCAAGTCTCTCTCTTTCTCCCCCCCCCTCTCTCTCTCTCTCTCTCTCTCTTTCTCTCTCTCTCTCTCTCTCTTTCTGTCTCTTTCTCCCTTATACAACCAATTCCCCGTCGGTTCGTTCCTCTCTTTACCGTCTCTTCGGCGGACACATCGTTGCTCGGGGGTCGTTAAAATAATGAACTTCTTAATAAGACGGAATTCTGTTCGTCCGTCGCATCTCTCCGGCGATATTCACAGCTGTTTGACGATTTTCTGTGTGTCTTTTCGTCTTTTAAAATACGCTACTGCTTAATGAAATCAAAATACCGTTACAGCTCGCTTCCGAAATCTGCAATGGATAATTGTCGGGAAATCTTAAAACAGATATAACATCTTTTTGTGCGTTAAAAATACGCAAACAATTTATGAATACACTCTTGCTCCGTTGTCTGTTTATACATATTCCTTGTTCAAATAATTAATACATTTCACTTGAATTTAATACATTTCGACACAGAAATTATCGAAGTGTATCATCGTACGATTGTAAAAGATGTGATCTACTTCACGTCTTTCGCGAAGAAAGTAAAAAAAAAAAATTGATTACATCGCGATTGTGTCGGGCTTCGTCAAAGTAACACGATCGCTAAGTCTCGTTCAATCGTCATCCGCACGAAACCAAACAAGCATATCCTACCGGACGATGATCCGCCGCCGCCCGTGGATCGTGATCCGAATCGACGAGAGGTGCCGCCGGCAGTCGCTTTGTCGTGCCTTGATCGTTTTTCCCCTTTTTTGTGCAACGACACGAGAACCTGAATGACGTAAAGTCGGGACGAGATAGAAGATCTTAGTGGGAAAGAGCGAGGAGGGGGAAAGGGAGGCAGCGGAAACCGGTTGTTGGCCTCAACGGCAGCTGTCCTCTCGGCGAACGCGAAGAACTGGAGAAGAGCGAAGAAACGCTACACGCTCGATCGACGGCTTCTACGCGTTCGTCGAACTAGCTTCTGAAAACAAGAAGGAGAGTTTCGGTACTCTAGAGCATCTCGGAGGGATAAGGAAAAAGAAAGAGAAAACAACTTCCTCGCTTTTGTTCTTGCTCTATCCCTGCTTTATAGTCGCGTTATCCTCGGGTTTCTCCTCGTTGTTGCTCGCTGTATCGAAAACTGTAAATCAACACCGTGGATAATGTTTCTCCCACGGGACCGAGGAGAATCAGCTGTTCGCCTTGACAGCGGCGAAATCTTAAGGATAAAAGCTAAAGGAAGCGAATAGAAGAAGATGAGTCAAGTTGATTATCTCGATGGTGACGAATCGCGAAATTATCGATGATGTAAATCTTGCAGCCAGGGAATATATTTAATTCTGTTTCGATATGTTTTTTTGTTGTTTGATCAAAAATTTCTGTGAATGATATACATACATTAATATACATACATAGTTATTAAATTACTATGATTTGTTATAAATTTAAATAATTTCCACGCGCTTCCATGTGCAGTTTATTGTTTTAAAAAGTCATAAAAAAATCAATAATTATAAAATCGTTATAGTTATAAAAATCGATGTCAGCCGAGAATGAGTGTTAGTTCTCATTGACACTTCAGTTTTGTATTTCGGAGTTTTTCAACAATTTTATACCTCATTATCTTTTCATCTTCATCTTCATCCTCCATTCTTGTCATCCTTATATTTTCTTGACATTGTCCTCTCGACGATTTCTCTACTTCTTCCTCAGTCACGCTCTTAAGTTCCTCGCTCGCTTAAGTTTACCGTCATGTTTGCCTAACACACATGCATACAATCTCAGTGTTCGTCTAGTCCGCGTCTTCTCGTCTCGGGAGCTTATTACGCCGGCAATGTCGCTGCGGTTTTTGACGGAAGATTGCATTATTCGTCATTAAAACCGTATTAACCCTTGCCGCGACACGCGCGGTAGACGCAAGCTGATGGAATTACGCGAACCGCGAGGATTCGATATTAATCCTGTCGCCCGTTCTAATTTGAGCTACCTCTATGCCGATTATTTCGCAAGAACGATTATTTCGGTACCGACTTTAATGTATCTCAAAACGCGAGGAAGCGAAATTACATCGCGCGATTATTCCCGACGCGTTCGAAAATAACAGTTGTTATTACGTACATACGTCATTGGCTTCTAACAGATATAGTGCCTAAGTTTATTTTCACATTCACTTTATACGCACATCCTATATTTATACACTTTACGTGTATTTTCCGCTTTTATGTACTTTGATGAAAAAGAAATTGGTACGATTTCCCTTTATCAAAAAAAAAAAATTAGGCACCGTTCTTTTTATCGTACTTTTTTAAATATCCAATATTTCGAACATTTTTATAATTAATCTTTAAATTAAATACATACGTCATTAGCTTCTAACAGATATAGTGCCTAAGTTTATTTTCACATTCTACTTATAGCACACTCTACATTTATACACCTTCCGTGTATTTTCCGCTTTTATGTACTTTGATGAAAAAGAAATCAGTATAGGATTTCCTTTTATCAAAAAAATTATTAAAACCGTTTTTTTTATCGTACCTTTTTAAATATCCAATATTTCGAACATTTTTATAATTAATCTTTAAATTAAATTCTGGTATAAAAATTTTGTTACTTATTTGTAATACATCCAAATTAGACTTGTTTCTAAAAGATCTCTAAATGTTTAGTTGCTTGTAACTCAAAAATTACTGATGTCTCAACACATTTTCATTATAAAATTCAATATCAGATTAATTAGAAAATTCGCGATTGGAAGATACTACGGTGTAATCGCGATACCCTATATAAATTTTCCAGTTTACGAACGCATTCGCCGTCGTCTCGAAAGTAAATAAGCGCGCATTATATTACGCTTCCCCCCATAAGCTTCGCGCGCGGTTAGTAATTTTCCCTTTACCTGCACGCGCTCTCGTTTTCTACGAATATAATGCGGTTAATGATTCTTCTCTCGGTTCCCTGACGATGGCGAGACCGACGGCTCGCGCTCCCTGTTCTTACTCTCGAGGAGCATTCAATTATTGACTTCAATTCGGTGCCGACACACATTAGCATAGCCTTGAATAATTCATGGTCGAACGGTTAATCCTGCAGTATGTAAATTAATCCCTCTAATTGCGCGCGACAATACGACGAGCGTTACAGCCCAAACGCGGCCCCCGAATCATCCGATTTATGTACATATTCCCGGTTTACTTTAACGAGACGACGGCATAATTTTCTCGCGTAAGCTTTACAAATTATTTCGCTCGTAATTGTGGGACGTGCGACTCGTGAAATGCAAAAATGTTGCCCGTCGACAACTATCGGTCGAAAATTACATATATCTTCGCGATTTATACAGTCGCGGAGAACAATGGTGTTTAATATTCGTCGTAAAAGATTTTCAAGTCGGCCGGATGTTGGATGCTGCGTTATTTTTTCCCGAATCTCTTTCTCCCGCGGGGTTCCATCCTCTTCGATGGAATTATCTCGTTCCAATTTACTCCGGGATCCTAACGAACTGGTCTCGGGGGTACCCGATAATTACCGCGGCAGCCTCCGCTAATCGCCTTCGTGCAGCGCGAATCTCGCTCTTGAGAGAGCCGAGTCACCGTTTGATTTTACGACGATTCCCACACCATGATTCCTTTCCGCGCATAATAGACAACCACGGTGGCCGTTAACGATGCAGCGAATGCGCGCGACGGCAAGACACATTGATCGTGGAAAAACATTATCGAGACTCTCTCGTCGAAACCGGGGCTCGGCAAAACTGCTAATTGAAGAGCTCGCGAAAGTGGCTCGCGTTCGTTGCGATTTCCATCGCGTTACCTCGTTCCCGCGCGGATCCATTCTTTGCCGGATGCATCGAACTGTTTCCCGCTGCGCACGCGGGTTATCGTATGTTTTTTTTTCTTTTTTTCTGCTCGCTAAGAATTAAAGAGGTGAATCGCCGTTGCTCGATGGAATCGCATTGTTTCGTTTTTCTCTCCCGAGGCGCGTTCCGGGATCTGCCAATATTTTCCGCGCGATCTCTTCTCCCCCCTTTAGTATTCCCCGGTTCCCCTTCTCGCTAACCCACGCGCACTCGCGAAAAGCTTCGAGTGCGTTTATTATTTTTCCCCACTTTTACCTCGTCCCTTTCTCCCCGCGTGGCAGGCGTCGTTTGCGTTGCTTGCGTCTGCTTTTCTTTTCAATCGCTCTGGCTCCGAATACAAGAGAGATGATTCACCGCGCTCTCGGTACTTTGCGTTCTCTCGTAGAACGAGTGAATACGATAGAATATCTACGAGAACACGATATGAGGGGAATCGAGCCCGCTGTTTTTCATTGAACCAAGCGGCGATTAATCACAATCGCGCGCGTCTCGAATGGACGCGCACCTATGGCTACGAGGCGAGTTTTTCATCGCTCGGCTGGCACGAACGTCAAAGAAATAGAACAGCTTGACGCGAGAACACTTATTATTTCATTATCGACAAAATTAGTAGTTGGAATTTTCATTAACCAGTGGAATTGATATAGAAAGAGGAAATATGGATAGAGATATAAATATAAAAAATAAAGGAAATATGTATATAGATAGAGAAAATGTATATAGGTATAAATATAATAACTTTTTTTAGTAATCTTCAATTGAAATATAATTAGAATATATGAATAATTTTCATAATTGTAAAAATGTTTTCTAGACATTGCGTGTCACTTCGTTTAGACAAATGTTTCTCTAAACGAAATTGTATTGGTATTCAATTGAATTAAACATAATTTTTTTATTCATTATTTACGTTATACTTAACCATTTGACGTCTGCTCCGCGTTAAAATCACGAATGTATTAACGCGATATAATAATTTCCGCGTAATCGTCGTTTCAACAGCTTATGCCTTTACGCTGCTTAACGCGATATTTTATCTAAACTGTATAACAGGCGCTGGACGATTAAGCCTGATTCGTCGCGGTCGATTTATATAAAGTCGACTATATCGCGCACGCTCTCTCACGAACTTTTTACTTTGCCCGTGGCTTTGCGCACGTATAATCGCTCGATAATATCGAGACGTGGCTCGTGCCAGAACCGATTAGAATTCTTAATGGCTCGCATAAAAGGCGGAGCACGGCATGAGCGCGTCGTCTCTTAATAAATTTTGCGGCACGGTAATTCGCGGCCGGCATCGAGATGATAATTAATTTTTCCCGGAAATTTACGTGAGAGAGGAAAAGGTCTCGTCATGGGGCGATATAAAAATGCTTACGTTTTTGTCGCTATTATCTAACGTAATGTCGTATCTTCACGACAGTATTATGACAATATTACAATCTTATCATCTGACAATGCTGGCTATACGTTTACAAATATTCAGCGTGACATAGCTTCTGCTTCCTTGAATTTTTTAACTGATTTTTTTTATAAGACAGAATATGAACCTATTAATAACTTTTGTAAAACGATTCAGAAAGAGAAGATATAAAGAAAAATATAAAAATTATAAGCAAAAAATTTCCCAAAGTGTAAACACAGACTCGTTTTTCAGTTAATCTTGAATAATTTCTGATAGCCTTTTTTGTCGTTTCTTAGGAGAAACGACTAAAATATTCTCTATTTTAATATTGCTTTTGAAATTATAAATTACATAACTCTTTCGCAGCTTCTTGGCAAGGTCAATGCTGCTGCATTTTTTAGACTCCCAAAATATACTCGACAGGATAAAGCCAAATGTGGAATAACTGGCAAGCTGAATCGGGCTTTTTCACTTTCATGCGATTGGCGATAAATAACTATCAACGCTCTTCGCGAAAGATTCGCCGGTGTTATGAAAAGATCTCCTCGAGAGCTCGCGAGTGCGTTATCGGACACATTGTCGTCGTCGTCGCCGTCGCCGTCGTCGTCGTCGTCGCCGTTGTCGTCGTCGTCGTCGTCGTCGTCGTGGCTAGGTTGCCGTACGTATATGCATCTGCGAGGGTGTGTTTGCACACGTTATACCGCGCTCGGTACGGCCAACGTAGGGACAAGAGAGGCGATATATAATGTTCCGCGATATTAAACGGGACGCATTCCACCCCGAAGCCACCCTCTGGTCCCTGCTATGAATGCTTCTACGCGACCCCCGTCTCCTGTCTCACCTCCCCCCCGTCCCCCCGTTCTGCCTGCCGCCCACCCTCTCGTCGACTGCCTCCGAAAAGCAGAACGAGGAAGAGAGAGAGAGAGAGAGAGAGAGAGAGAGAAATAGGGAGGGAGATAAATAGATGAATAGAGATAGAGAGGCTAGAGCTGGCCTACTCGACCAGGGCCACCCTCGAATGGTTATACGCCAAATTTACAACTTAGCCAGTGCCACTACCACCACAGACGTGGCATTTACTATCACCCTCGCAGAGTGCAACTGATACCATGTGTCTATATGTAGATACTATATATGATTCGAGGATAAAGCGAACGAGAACATTTTCCCGATGACGAATTCGTCGAGAAGGCTGTTCGAAGTTTGAAAGAATAATTGTTTATCAATTTCACGAAATTTTTATTGAAACGCAAAGATGAGATAAAGTTTACGAGTAATTCACATTTTGCTTCTGCAAACTTTTCTATTAATACGTTTCGTGATATTCTGAAAAAGTTATTACAAAAACACCGCAAGTTTTTCGATAATTCTATTATTCTAATTGTTAAAAATATAGTCTGTATGCGAATCGTAGATCAAATGATGAAAATGCGTTTAACGAAAATTACGATATGGAGTTTTTAAGAGCCGCAGGGTTCACTGCACACGCGATATACTGGGGAACTAAACTCTCAAGAATGTGTTGAAAGATGGACATGGCGATCTCATTCTCGCGAATGTTCGCGACATTCCAAATGTTCATCTCTCTCTATCTCTCTCTTTCTCAAGTTTCTTCATTCGTCGCATTGTTGCAACCTCCGCTACGAGTGTTCTACATTGCCCATAATTCTCATTTCAGTAGAATCTCGACGAGATTCAGTAATTTAATAGTCTAAACACAGTTGAATTAATGTAAAGTATAACAAAGCGCAATATTAAGTGTTGAATCGAGAAGTTTTATTTAGAGACGCGTCCAACGTCTTTGCATTCCTTTTAATGAAATTTATTATTTAGCACTGCTAATATTTTTTTCATGGTAAAAAAAAAAATGGAAAGTAGGTTTCTCTTTGGTCTTCTAAACTAGAATCTTGTAAAGTAAAAAATCATAAAAGCTGGTGATCATATTTGTGACATGAATTTGAAAAGAACTCTGCAGATGCAAATACAGAAAGATTGGTATCGCTCTGCTGTGAGACTATGTTGTGTATCACTATTACAAGATGCATTAAATATCACTTTAAGTGTGCGGCCCCGAGTAGAAAGCTAAGCAATTTACTGAATCCGGCCTATTCGACCGACGCGCGCGCGCTCGCCACCGTCCCTCTTCGCGAGCCGAAAATTTGTCGCGATTCAATCATTACTCAACAAGCCGGACCGGACCGGGAGAATTTAGCACCGTAATATCCTAGCACCGAGCAGAACGGATAACGGAGAAGGACGTGGCACGTTCGCGACCTCTATCGCGATCGTGGTAGTAGCCGTCAGGACATTCCGAGGTTTCGCCGTCGAGGGAGAGAGAGAGAGGCGCCTCCCTCTCAAAGTTCCTGCACCCTATCACGGCCGCGTGTGCCTGGTCATACCCTATCCTTCATCCGAACATTTCCATCCCTTGGTTGGTAACCTCCACCTCTCTCTCCTCTTCCTCCCTCGTCTGCGAGCACGCCGAATGCAACCATACGTCATCCGCTGTGATCTATGTTTTCTGCCCGTTCCAGCACGGACTTCGTGCACGTGCACACGTGTAACGCACACATTTCGGCGCGCGCACATACGTAACTCGTGCACGTGCGTCTCGCGTCTCTATTAAGCCACCGTTCATTTTGTAGACTGCATATTGCACTCACATGTTCACCGCTAGCCGCGATGACCTCCCGTGCATTTTCGCGAGGAATACATGTACCGAGGATTGACTTGCTCATCTTTTTATACAAGACGTTTTAAACAGACGTACCTTTCATACACAGGTCGAACAAGAGTCTCTAGCCGGATAAAATGAGATGGATATTTTGAAATATTTTGTGTATATTATCGTGGAAAAAAAATATATCAAAAAATTTATGACATTCCGCGACAACAAAATTATTCTGAAGAGTAATGCATTTTTTTTTTTAAATACGAGAATAAACTAAATGGTAAAAATATTGAGAGAAAAATAAATATATTAAATATAACGTATAATAGTAACGCAGTGTTTTTAACGCAAGAACGTATAAGACATATTTCCTTACAGGCGCATAAAGTGGAACGCGTAACACGAATATCTGCGTGTAATATAATTAACAATTATTCGTCTTGTTTCTCCTCGAAAACTAGGATATGGTCGGCACATGCGCACAACCCTCCGCGAATGATTCTCCGATGAATTTCGTCATCGCGACGAATGCCACAGGGGGTTGAGAGGGGAAGGAGGATGTAGGGAGAGAAAGGGATCGAAGGGAGGGAGGGAAGGGAACGGGGGGGGGGGGGAACACTCGGCTTTCGGGGGTGGTTGTTGCTACGGATCGGGATTCGTACCGCCACCGGCAACCCCGCCGGGGATAGGGGTCTCTTCCGGGGGTTTAATACACGCACTCCACCCCCGGTAGGCGGAGTGTACCGCCTACGAGCTACCCCCACCTGCCATCGTGGTACTGATACGCGATATCAGCGAACACTTGTTGCTCCAACGAGAGTAGAAAGCGACGACGACGAAGTGCCGTCTCTGTCCTCTTCCTTCCCCTTGCCACCCCATCCCCCGCGACCGCGATTTTTTACGTGCTGATTTTTTCTGTCATCACTCCCACCCCGGTACCCCGTACGTATTGCCCCCCCCCCCTCCCCTCTTTCTGCCCTCTGCCGTTTCCCGTAACTAATCCGATAGGATAATATTCCGCTCTGTCGAAAACGAGCTCGCCGCACGATGGCCAGTGGAATTAATTCGTTATTTCGCAGCGTACACTGTTAGAAACAATAACGCACGTGAAATTGGGAATTTATATGCAGGGTGTCCCGGAAATACCATAATGGTTTTGATGGAACTACGAGCGATTGAGAAATTTTATAACTTTGTACTATATAATTATATTGCGACTAACATCATTATTAATATTGAAAACTATTATTATTATTATATTGGGAAGAGATAATGAAACTTATCAGATTGCTTCTTTCTATTACATATCGTCCTTTTTAATTCTCACCTATAAGTTTCAATGCCATTCTTTCTATGAATAGAACTTCTAACGCGTAACTTTCATGGGAAGTTAATTTATGGTTATTACTTTCTGCTGCGCGAAATAAATTCAGGTTCGTTCTCGTAACCTCGTCTCGCGAGCGCCTGAGCTGCGAGCAGCGCAGCTTGAGACTAGGATTTTTCCGAGAAAAGTTAATAAACCAAAGTTGTTCCTCGTTTGTTTGCAGGCAGTGCGGTGGCTGCAGCCGACACCATTTCCGCGCCGTGGACCCCCGCGAGTTCCGGGCCGCCGCCCGACGCCAACGGCTCCGGCTCGGATACGAAGAACCTCGACGTTGGCGAAATTAGCGATGTAAGTCAACTATGCCAATTAAGAACGACAAATACGAAAATATGTAATCGTTACTTTTTTTAATTTTAATTAATTATTTCAATTAACTCTGCGACCGGAATTCGAAGAGGCGAGCTTTTTCTTCCGGCTCGCGTTTACCTTTGTCATAAAGAACATACAGCCCTTTATTAATTATCGTTGTTTAAATTTAATAAGTAAGGGATATTTCTTATTTTACGCGAAGATGTAAAAGAAAAAAAAATCTCCGCGACAAAGTACCTATAGATGTAATTTTTTTGAGGTAGTTGATGAAAATTATTTGAGATTTTTTTATCCAAAATTTTCCAAAGATATCTCACCGTAATATAATGTAGCGTAAAAGATTTCTTATCAGTTTTGCTTCATATATAATTTTGGATCTCGTAGAATTTTTCAAATGTAATGCACATAACTATTTCGAAAGATTATTCTGTAAGTTTTTCTTAAACGTCTTAAAAGACTGTTAGTTTTTTATTTAATTCTGACTTTGATGCCTTCAATCTCATTTCGCGCTACTGTGGGCAAGTATAATCGCGCTCCGCATCTCGGATGAAATGCGTGTCAAACAAATGGTTGATCGGTTATTAAAACCTTTCTGTTTTCGACGTACGAGCACGCATTTCCACTCGTATACAGTTATGGCATATCCATCCTCGATTGGTCTTGGCATCCGGTGTTTCTTATCAAACTCCGCTCGCTCGTGAACGGCCGCGTTAGTCTCCGTTTAATCATCCGGACTCGCAAAACCTGGCTGGCCTCACGCGCTCCGGTCGGCGGAAGATTCATCTCTCGCGCGCGAAAGAAACGTACGATTAAGTACCGCGTCTTTAACAAAGTCGTTAGAGGCTTACCGTCCGCGGATGCTGCAGACGAGTGAGTGCCACTGGACACGCGAGTATCCGTTTTTGAACACCTGGCCGGATGTCGAGGACTCGGTAACGTCACTTTGTTTGACCCCGTTCTTAAACGGTCATTCATCTTTCGTCATTGCAGTCGCAGCACAATGTTGCCACTGTGATTCGGTATATCTACAATTATATTTTTTGTATTTTTGATACTGGATTATATTTTGATATTTGTGTTATTCGATATTGTCAAGAAGAAACCTATATATAAAATGAATCATTTATTATATCATTCTAATTATTTCAGTTGTTTCTCATTTTAAATAAAATTCCAGGTTTTTTTTTAAAGGGCATATGATGCACATGATTTAAAAAGTATATTTCATAAATCATATTTTCTCTCTAAAAAAAATTGTAAAACTTTTATCAAAAATAATTATTTTCTGAAATAAAAAAGTAAGTGGAGAATGATATATTAAAATGATTTGTTCTATATAATAATTTTTTAATTTTTAGACATGGTTTCATTATAATGAAATTGATTGAGTATTATATCATATTTTTATTGTATTATTGCCTTTTAAAACTAAATATTTTTCAGCTAAAATATAACTTAGCTTTTTAGATTAATTTAGCCTTAAATTATTTTATTTATTTGTAAATTTTATTTCTTACAGAATTTAATTAGTCATTATATTTAATTTTCATAATTAGATAACTCTATAATTAGAATATGTTTTTGATTTCGACAGAAAAAAAAATTATTTCGTAATTTGACAAAGAATGTGATTTTAAATCATGTAAATTTTATAAGAAATCACACTAATTGTAAGAGATCACACTAAGAGATTAAAAACTAAAATAATAGTTTTATGGTAATATATTTTATAATCTTTTTTTTTTCAATATTTGCATAGGATTAACCTTTATATTGAAAAGATTTATGTGATGTTAAAAAAGTAATCTTTAAATGGGAGAATTGTGCAACAAACAAAATCTAACAGGTCTCTCTAAGCTTCTCGAATTAAGATTCCAATTAAAGATTAAACCGCTTTGTCGATTAATTTTAATTTATTTGGACAATTTATTTGTGCATATATTCTACTGTAATAGAACCAAATAGTATCATGAAAATTTAGAGAATTACTTAAGCATTAATTTATTAGTCTTAGCGCATGTAAATTGGGTTAGACGTACGAAATAACTTCAAAGCTAGACGTTGCCTTTGCAATTTAACTTTCTCTCCTTCCTCTTTTGCATCTAATTTCTTCGACACGAAGAGAAGACATTTAGACATTTTACACATTTATTTACTTATAATCTACTGTGTTATCTATTATACATATATGTTATTTATTAAGTTTTATTATTGTTTATTTATTTATAACGAGATCTCTTTTTTTGCTTAATATTCTCGGTAAACTATTCTTATTGATTTAGCAATTCAAACGAACGAAACACCACTTCGCGGTAGCGTTTATCGCTGATCTACTCTTAGCCCTCGATCCTCAAAGCGGACGAGATCAAATCGAGGACTTTTTCGTACCATCTGGAGAGTCTCCCGTTCTGGATTGCGTGCTCGACGATATTATATCGAACATAGCGAACGTGACTAGGGTTCTCGGAACGGACAAGCTTGTGTTTCCTCGCACCCTTTCCACACTTCTCGGTATCTAAACGTCCGGGATAATCGTCCGTTTCTCGGCTCTTCGTGCAGCACGGAGGTTTTCGATTCGTTGAAATTCCGGTTCCAACGATTACTGTGGACTACTAGGTGTTGTTCCCGCGTATCGTACATTCGCGCAAAAAACGTCGATCCCCCTTTGCCGGTTCGAAATAGAAGACATCCTGTAGAACACCGTGCTACGAAGCTCGATGAGACGGACGTGCGAAAGAAAAACGGAAATAGGACGCGAGACGCTCACTCGATTCGGCGAGAAAGAGAGAATCGAGGGTGCGCTTACTCGGGGCCACGTTCCAGACGTGGCTTCGCGGCTCCTGGAGATCCTTTGTTTCGAAGGGAGGAAGGTCTCCGAGGTCCAGCCACGCTCGCGATCGACCCGGTGGATAAATCGCACACCCGCGCGGTCAGCGGCGGAATCGTAGATAAATGAACTTTTCTCGTGTCGAACGTGCCCAGGTCGCCAAAGTGCATCACGGGGAAGACACTCTCCCGCAAGACGAAATGCGATCGTGACGAACGTGACGAATGTTCGCGCGATGGAATTGGTAGCCTCGGAATGCTTCGATCGGAAATTGGCAAGAGTTTGAATCTAATTGCCATTAATATATTTAAAAAAAAGATATTTGTCAATAATAACTACTTATTGGCTCGATTGTTTAAAAAAATGCATAGAAAATTAGTTTAAATCGCTCTGTCGACTTTATCTTCACACGAGAACGTGAAGGATTAATTAATTATTCAAGATTCATATAAAAATAAACGCATTAATTTAAAAATTATGTAACATGTTTTGTCATGAACTTTAGAGAATATTAATCTTTTATTATATTTATTAGGCTAATCGTTAGAACCTTATTAAAGATGAAAAACATATAACTATAAGTGATGTGCTATAATTGCAATTCGTTCTTCCTTCTTAGATTGCATCAAATTAGATAATCGTATTTTCCAGGACGAGAAGGACCTGTCGGCAGCGGACGCGGAGGGTGTGTGGTCGCCGGATATCGAACAGAGCTTCCAGGAAGCTCTTACCATATATCCGCCATGCGGTCGACGCAAAATCATCCTTTCCGACGAAGGGAAGATGTACGGTGAGTCCCGCAATTTCCTTGTCTATCGTCCTTCTGTCTCTATTTTATAAAGGCGCTTTTATTACGAATTTAAGATTTCGTGAATTCCCCATATATGCGTATACATGAAACCACAAAAGCTGACAAAAGTAATGAGAAGATTAGGCTAGATTAAATAGTATGCTCGTAACGCTAAAGAATTAATATGAACTTAAAAAGCACGAAATCCCTTATGGCTATTTTATTTTACACAGACTTAATATAAAAATTAATATAATTATAAAAAATTATTTTTAAATTCATAAAATCATTACAAAAAATTTTTTTTTTAGTTTTTTTAAAAACAGTTACGATTCGAACAATTTTACAATGGTGTTTCGTCAATTTTAATAATTGACGAAATTGATGAAAAACGTCTTGTATAATAGCTTTAATGATTGAGGATCGATTCGAATATGCTCGCGTTCTCGCAAGACTTATCTCGCTTAGCGATTGAGCCGCAGATTTGTTTGTTCGTCCGTTTGTTCGTTCGTTCGTTCGCGTTCGTACAAAGTGCACCCAAGACCACCTGGAGAAAAGTCTGAGGAAAAAACGCTATGCTGTTCGTTGTGCGACCGCCACCGGAAAGCAACCTCCTCCGCTCGTTTCCTCTCCCCTTCCCCCTCTTCCTCTCATACGTACGGGACGACGACGGCGGCGGAGAAACGTCCAGACACGAGGCGTCGTTATTGCTCCGGTGCTGAGGTCAGTCTACGTGACTGACCAGATATTGCTTGGTACGAGACCGGTGGTACCGCCGTGTGGCCACCACCGTAAACCACCACCACCATTAACCGCCATGAACTCACCACTGGGGCAATAACGTCTCGTCTTCGAGAAGGAGAATATTCGCCCCTCCGGCCCCAGCGCGAACTCCTACTTTGTGCCCTTTTTTTGCGCGTCTTTTGTATTAATTCTCTCTCCCTCTCTTTCTCTCTCTTTCTGAATTCGCCGTCGTATATCTTCGCCTTTTTTTTTACGGGGAATGATAATAAATTGCCAGCTGGTGAATTGGTATACGACGTTTTTGACGAATGATGAACAGGAATTTGGACATGATGATGTTCAGATCTCTGAGAAAAAGCAATGATGAACAACAAATGGACGCAACTTGTACAAATAAAATTGAGTTTTTTTAAGTTTTTACATTTGACAAAAGCATCATATAGATATTGCAATGGATTACTTATACATTCATATAGGCGCAATAGTTGATAGCCTTTTAAGAAGGGGAGAAATGAAAGTAGCAAATCTCACAAAATGTTTCATGATTAAATAGACTTATTTAAACTTATATAAATAAGATAATTTTTAAATTCTTTTAAACAAAAATAGAATGGTTCCATTTTTGTTGTACAAACAATAGACTCAGAAGTGGTCGTCTTTCTCAATTAAAAGAATTAAAATTGTTGATTTTATGGTAATTCCAAAGAGATGGATAATTTACGTCGAGTCTCTGTTATTATTCCCGAAAAAAAGACTGCAAACGAACCCTGAAATTGACTCCGGTCCCTCCGCATTTGCGGGGTGCAACCTGCGCGTATACTGCCACTTGCCTTTCATTCTTACGTCTTGGTGAGCGAATTTTCCAGACTGTTCGGCAGGAGAACGTAGGCCGCATTCGCATGAATCCCATTCGTTAGGGCACAATGTCGCTTAATTTCCGAAAGCACTTGGTGCGAAAAGCCAAGCGGGTGGCAATTCAATCGTGGTGCGCGCGCTCTATGAAAATGGAGCTTAATTCAGACTCCTCCGTGTCGACGGTGCTGGTGGATGAAAACAGCAACAGCGACGATGACGACGACGACGACGGCGACGACGACGGCGACGACGACGACGACGACGACGACGACAATGATGTCGAAGCGGCGCCGTATCGCTGCTATTCTCATTTCATTCTCACTTCACAGGAATTTTAATAGTCGTAGCGTGCGGCATTCATCGAATTTTAAACTCGGATTATTTTATTTTTATAACATCTATTTATAATAAAATATATTAGAAAATGTAAATTAGGATAGAATTGATACTAATTTTTCTCTTTAATTTTTACATCAGAAAATTTTAACAGTAAGACAATTATGTTAAATGTTCGTTAAACTGAAGAGTAGACAGTTCTGGAAAAAATGTGAGATTTAAATAGATATTAAATTATATATTTTAGATCATTCTTAAAGGAAATTTTAATTATAGGTTTAATTAATATTGAACTGTTAAATATTACATATCCGTTGATGAATAGATTTGTCTACTACTGCCATTTTTAACGATACCAAATGTAGTTTCTCTCTATATGAATGTATACACACACATACATATACGTACGTACGTATTTCTAGATGCTGTTTCAGAAATTTTTCTCTATGTCTTAAATCTAATTAATTCGTGATATCCCGAGATGAAACGAGTGATTCCTAAAGTACAAAGTTGCACGGGGGTGTATCTCAATTGAAAATCGCTTTCGCGCGCTATCTCGTCGTCGACTATCGGGAAGTCGAGTGGATAAGTCGCTCTCTCTCTCTCTCTCTCTCTCTCTCTCTCTCTCTCTCTCTCTCTCTCTCTCTCTCTCTTCGGGACGCAGTTCACCCCTTGGGGGTAATTTTCCCCTAGCATTGAGGAATGCGAAAGTCAGCAATTCTTCGTATAGACGATGAAGGAAAGAAAGAGAGAGAGAGAGAGAGAAGAGAGAAACGCGCGCGATATAAGATCGATCTCTCGACGTCACGAAAGACGAAGGAGCGTCGCCGTCGACGCCGTGGCGTCGTCGACGAGATGCAGCCGGATCGTCCGCCGGATGGAAACAAAGGATAACGAGGCGCGAAAATCGCTTAACGCGATTGGCCATCGATCCGACGGGGAGACTTATCTTGCCCGTCGTTGCTCACTCGCCGAGCCAATAAAGGAGAGATCCCTCGGCCTTTCCGCGGGATTAAATATCTCGGGGCAATTTACCTCCTTCGATGCTCTCTCTTTCTCCCTTCCGCACCTTTCCCGTCCTTCCTCTCCCTCCCTCTCTCGCCCGTTTCTTTTTCCTGGTCTATTTCTCTCATCTTAGACGCCGACGCCCACGCCGTGATTTCACCGGCGAGAAACGATCCCGACGCGATACGAGAAGTAGAGAATCCAATCGGTCAATCATAGAAATTTTATCACGCGCACTACCGTTATTAATAATAAATATGATGAAAACAATTTGAAGATTTCGCGAAATCGCGAAAAGCTATGCTGCGATGCACACAAAAATAGAGAAAGAATAAATCGATATAACAGCTGATTGTTCATTAACAAAGATATCGAAATTATGAAACGAATTAGAAATCTATTCACGAATTAAAGGATATAATAGCTAGTGAAAAACGTGGAGTTCTATCAGAAAATCGTATTCTACATATTACAGGTTTTAAAGAAATAACAAAGCGCCCCAATATGCGCGCAGCTGCACGAAACGTCAGTTTATCGTAAAAATCCTACGAACGACTCGAAAAAAGAGAGAATCAGATCTGATATAATCCGGCCGATAAAGCACCGTTCAGGCCGTTCTATAGAATTTAACGAAGACCTGTTAATTGTCCTTGATGGGAACATCTGAAAAACCGCCCGAGAGAATTCCACTCGCTATAAATTCCACTTGTTTCGCCTCATAAACCCATCGCACTTTACAAAAGAGCGAGACATTACGAAATCACCGTGATACATGTACCAAGCTGGCTGGGTCTCTTTCGAAAATCTCTCGGGCTTCGCTTGTCGGTGAAACGCGGCAACTTTTTGCGAGCGCAGTCGATAGTCTACGAACAATGTCAAAGTGGACTTCCTGTGTCGGAGCTGCGGCATATCGGATAGGCGAGGCGAAGAAGGAGGGAAAGGGCTCGATATTCTTTGTGGCCGTTTTGCCGAGGTGGAAAGGATCTCTCTCCTTCTCTCGGCCGTGCGCTCCTTCGTCCAAGCGGAAAGAAACCGCATCGTCCCTTCCCACGAAAGACTAGATCCTTCGTCCTTACGTTCACGGCATCCAATAAACCAGCAGAAATAAAAGGCTCGGCTCTCCGTCCCATCGTTGTCGTCGCCGTCGTCGTCGTCGTCGTCGTCGTCGTCGTCGTCGTCGGGGAACAACTAGCGAGGACGCGTTTAGAGGAGCGTTTTAGGTTCTTGCTTATACATCAGAAAAGAAAAATTACCGCGTTGCTGCTGCGGTCTGCCCGGAACACCTCCGGAGAGCAGCGACTTCCAACGGTGTAACTTCTCTCCCGCGGGTCAATGTTCCGGAACGAACTCCGTAAATATAGTTTCTTGCAAATTTCCTCGCCCCCTTTCCCTCCTCTTCTACCCTCTCCCCTTTTCCTCCCTTTCCCCCTCCGTTCAGCCGCTCGTTCCTCTGCCAGTTTCCCGCGTCCGTCCGCCCGCTGGCGTTTACCAAGTAATATTACACGATCGCCGAGATACGCTCTGCTCTGCGAACGGCTACACACGAGAGAGAGAAGCTTTTGAATAGATTTTCCGATCTATCGGATTTCCCCCACCGTGACAAGATTCGCTCGATATCGACGCAACCTCTCCTCCCGCGATATATCGCTACGTTTACGCTAATCGAGAACGCCGGATGTGAACGAATCGATGAATAATGGAGGAAGAAATAAATTGCTTTCTCGATTGCGAATTATGTCTTTATATAAATTAACATCATAAATATTTATCAACTGAGAGGGGACAATCGGGAATATATATTTTGATATACCGATTTAAATTATTATGATTTAAAGTTATACGATGCTTTTAATATTGTGATATCGAAATATTGTCTGCCTCACTCGCTATTGCCAAATTTATGGAGGGAATTTTTTTTTTTTTTTTTTTTAGCAAATTGTACGATTTACAAATGTTTACAAATCTGTTTTATTATTGCGTATCAAAAATGGCAATTTGTAAAAAAAAAAGATTGTCAGGAACCAAATTGAATGCAACGGGAACAAATCAATGATGTTTATAGCGACGCGTTATCGTCCCCCCAGATTACGTATTTAAATATCTTTTAGCCGGCTACGCGTCGATAGCTGCGAGGTAAAACGGGACGGACGAAGCGAGTGAATGAATGAGAACGAACAGGTAGCATGCCGCTTGTTGTGAACTCGTGCTGGCGAGCCTGCATCGCTCCGGGTCGTATTTAAACAGATAAATCGACCGATCTCTACCCACCTGGTCTTTATCCGCGACCGCTTAAGTGATCCGCGTGGCAAATCTGATCGATCTCTCTTCGTCGATATGAATCGCGGAGACATTCATGCTAAATTAATCGGTTAGGCGGATACCTTGTAATCCGTTGCATAATAATATACAGAATGTATATTATTCTGCATTTGTAAAAAAAAAAAAAATAATAATTCGGGAACGAATCTCTCAACGAGTTTTGACTAAGAGTTGAAATCAATATTCTTCTTTCTTTTTTTTCGTTAAAATTGTTTCCAAAACTTTTTGCATAGATATGATTGTTTTTTTATTTCAAGACGTTAGTGTGTCTTATAAGTGTTGTGGTCTGATTAGAAATTACTATTTCATTCTTGTACGGAGCGATACGATCTCGCAATCTCTTGGCGTCTGACGTGCGCCTTATATACGCGGATTATTTCTCGCGGGCGAATAAGCTAATATGAAATACAAGAGAGATATATCCCTTATGCGCGCGGACCATGATGCAGGAACGTGCGAGCATACAACGGTACGCCTCGGCATTTATCTGATCGCTAATAACACGTAGAGCGCTATCCCCGTCCGTTACTGGGATGGCACGTGATCTCGCGATCACGTACTCCCGCGCTCCTACGCGCCTTATGAGGCCGAGCCGTACGTGCGCCATCGTATCCTGGTTTATGGGTCATCGAGTCGGGCGTCATCGCAAACGAGAAATCGCGCCGTGGTGGACGCCGTGAATCTCGTAGATTCGGCTCGCCGCGATCGCACGTTCGTTCGTTAATCTGCACTCCGGTTTATAATGATACTTCATTCGCGAGAGCAATCGCTAATTTAACGAGGAAACGTAGAAAATTCTTTGCAATAATGATAAATAACTATCGAATTATTATGCATTCTCTAACAATTGCAATTAGACTTTAAAAGCAAAATCCGTTTATTGTCCTTTCATTTCGATATCAAAGAGCCTTAGAAAAGCCTTTAAAAAAACTCAATTCCACGATTCAATTTTTTTAAAACGCTGTTTCAATAGTATCGTAAGATGTGATAACACAACCATTTGCATGATGTATTTAGTATGTAAGAAAAAAAATTTCTCTATATGTATTACATAGTATTACATTTTTTAAAATTTGGAATTGAAATGTTATCTTTTTTTTTTATGGAAAAATAATTCTCTCTCTTTTTCTCACACATATGCACACAACATATTTCATTTTGATGAAATTTGTATACTTTATAAAAACATTGAAATGGAAAATGAACGTAGCAAAAAATCAGTCTTTATAATGTTATATCTACATTATACGGAGAAAATTTTACAGTACAAATTACATGAAAAATACATCACCTTTCACAACATTTTATGTAAAGTTGGAATATAGAACAGCATTAAAAGATATTTATTTTTATAAAAAATGTAAATTTAACAATTATCTATTTGTTTCATGCATCAAAATATTTGAATAATTACAATGCTCTTTTGTAAAATATAAAACGTTATATAATATTGTTGAGCAAAAATATTGTGATTTTTCTTATAAGTTACTATGATCTATGAGTATAAAAATTATATTGTAATTTTTACTACAATATTTTCTCCGTATATGAAAGAACAACCATGATATGATTCCACGATGTGCGGAGGACAAAAAGATAAATGACCTACATCTATTCGTGCAATATTTCTTACTTCTTTGTGACATAAAGCGATATCGATTGTTCTCGTTTCACGAGCTACTGATATGATTTTCTTCTAGTTTCCTCAAAGTTCTCTGACGCAACTTTTTCTCGTCTTTGATACGCTTTTTCTTGTCTGTCCGGCATCGCTTTGTGTGGAACACTCCGTGCATCTATCTGAGAACACTTTAGACAAAGCCGTATTCTGGGAACATATTTAGATAGTTTGCTAAAAGCTCCTAGAGAGATTAGGTAAGGCTTACTGTTGTGTATGGAGTGCATCACCGCGAGTAACGAGGAGATTAAAGCAGTCATAATATCATAGTATCTAACGTAGTCAAGTGCTTCTTCGCCTTGATCCTTTAAAGTAAGATATTGAAGCTAATCAATTCATAGGAGAAACGAGTAATTTTCACAACAATGATGTCATGTCACCTAACTCAATATAAAAATAAAAATTTGTAACTGAGAAAAAAATTGATTTTCGAGTCATTAACATTCGTAAATAAAACAAATATCAAATCCTAATAAGAAAATTTCTAATGTATAGTTAATGCTTGATACTTCTAATACGACGTTAAAGGAAAACAGTATTTTAACGACTAGATAATAATGACCTATCTTTAATTTTTCTTTTCAGAATGTGATTTTAAGAGATCTAGATAAATGATATGTTAGTGCTGAGTAATGCTGAAAAATCTTAGCATTTGAGACAGAACTTTTCACTCTTAAATCAACAACTTCTGATACAGGGAAAAGAACATTTTTGAACATTTATGAGTATTTCGAACTGTGCAACCTTCGTGACGCGATAGGATCCCCTATATATGGGTACAAGTGCCTAAGAAGGTATAGTAGAAGGATCGTGGGGGATGGTGTGAGTGCGCACAAACCACTGTTGAGTATAGTGCGTGGAGGAGGAGGTGGTAGTGTCCAGTTATTGACCGGCGGAAGGAGGGTGTCTCAAGCGTCTCCGACGCTTTCCCCGGCAATTCTGGAACCTTTGGTCACCGCGGCGATTCGGCAGTCTCAATGAATTTCGCGATTCACGGAGTACATCAAAAATATCGTGCTTTGATTATTCTTTAACGAATTTCATTGAGAATCATATTACTAGTCGCAAATTTTTTTTCCTAATTATTTTTCTCGGATCAAAATTCTGTTTAAAGTCCATTTGGCGAGAGAGAGAGAGAGAAAGGGAGAAAGAAAAAATTAACTAAAAAATAAGGCTATCTAAAAACATACAAGAGAAATCAAACATTGTGTAAAAATGTAATATTACGAAAATGTATATATAAAATGCTTATTTATCTATTTTCAAATTATCGACTTTTGAAATCGAGAATAGCGAAATTAAAAAAAGAGAGCTTTCAGATATTTATTTATTATATTCATCGATTATTTGATATTACATATATCGAATATTTCGTTCGTAAATTGATATGGGAAACGGTAGAATTTTATTAACTAAAAAATCCCAGAATATAATGAAAGTAACGCCGAATCAAAAGCAGTCAGTCATTGCATTATACACATTAAACGATATGAAGTCGCGAGTAAAACAAGATTTGTTTTACATTTAGACGAACTATAATCTAAAAACTATAGGAGCTTGTAAATACCGTAAATAAAAATAAATAAAAATCAATGGGATTAATAATATCCATCTTAGCATTTACTTATTATAATATTCGTTTGTAAATGAAATGAAATTATAGGAGGTTGTATACATTAAAAGAATATGCATAAATGAAGAAAAGTAGATACATAGAAGAGTACAGGTAAAAAGAAAGAGAAAGAGCCCAAGAAAAGAAAAAACACTGAGTGTTAAAAAGCATATAAACATTCAAAGCAAATTATTTAGATTAGCAAGTTTATGTAAAATTAGTATGTAGCAAATATGATGTCAAACGACATTTCAAAGTACCAATCTTAGTGATCTTATAAAGCAACGAATTTTACAAGTAGGATGATTCAGGTAAAAGGAATTCTTGATATGGAATGGCTCGTCAAAAGAAGGAACGGGCTAACTGTTCAACGTTGCCGGAATCGGTGTCGGTTACGAAATAAAAAGCGTCAGGCGGATAATTTCGCGTGGCGAGTCCGGGAGCGCGTTAACGAGATACGGAAGCGCAATTTCAACGTCCTTTCATGCTTCCCGAAGCGACCGGCGCAGCCGACTCGGTCCCTCGGGGAAGCTTCTTCCTCCTAAGGACATCCACTCCGTTCCTTTCGCCGTAGCGGCATGGCACCGATTGCCGAGTTCTTCTTCTTCCTTCCTCCTCGATATCCGATCCAATAATCCGATACCGAGCGGCCGTCGAAGCGTGAAATTATGGGCATTGACACGACACTGCGAACTCTCCTCCGCAAGGAGACTCCGTTCGGACGAAACGAGACGAGACGAGACGACGAGTAAGACGAATCGCTGAGAGATCAAACTTTCTCTACCGGATCGACCGCGCGCAGATACATATCGGATATAGAATAACACAATGTTTCTCAATCTTTTCCGACAGAATACTTTGGAGTGGTAAGAATATTCACGTAATATATAAATCAACAAATATTTGATAATATAATATTTTGTATATAATTGATGCCTATATATAATTATTACTTCGTAATTTTATTAATCAAATCTGACAACAGAGGAAGAAGAGAGGCAGTCGTACAAAAGCATTGTGAATATTTTTAAGTATTTTTCAGTAGCAGCTTTTGCTTTTTAAACACGCGTAATTAAAATTTTTTGTTGCAAATATAGTTAAAACTATAATTTTATCAAACTAAATATAGTTGAAGTAATTAAAACTAGGACTATCTAAAGAATTGTTTGTGGACACATTACAAAATTAAACACATTACAAATTATAAAGCATCTAAACAAAACGCGTTTAATGTGTTTAACAATGTGTATTATCTTCACATGTTATATAATATTCAATCACTATCGGATGAAATATACTTGCGCGCCAGTTGAACAGTCAATAGAATAGAAACATTCAGAAATCTACAAAAGTGTCTACAGAGAGAAAGAGAGAGAGAGAGAGAAATTATTTTTTATCCAAATTAATCTACTTAGATTATTTATAAACTGACGGCTTACATACACAGACTAAAATATACTTGCATCAGTGAATGTAAACGTAGAAAGGCGCAAAATATTTCCGGTTGCTGTGACAGGGCTGTGTATATGTATATCTGTATAACCACGAGCGAAATTACGTATGTGTGTTCATACACACAGTTTTCTCGGTGGTCCAGCAGACGCGGGTGCTGGATAGGTCGACGAGGGATGTAATAATCTGCGTCCGCATTGTCCGTCTTGCCGGGCATGGCCGAGTCCTTTGACATCTCGCAGAGTTTAATTAAACTCGAGCGTATAATAGCTCCCGGACGACGACGACGACGACGACGACGGGGACGACGACGGGGACGACGACGGGGAGGCAAGCAGGCAGGCAGGCCAGGCGAGCGAGCCGTCGTTGTCCGCCGACGCTCGTCGACGCCGCGTTACCCTGCCTGGCATTTCGTAGTCGGCGCCTTGGTTGTTTTGCGGGCCCCCGTAGGGATGTCCGTCTGTCGTCTCACGGAAACGCGAAAGAATCGCCGAGAGATCTCTCTCGCTTTCTTTCTCTCTGGAGAGAAACCGTTCCGGTGAGTCATCGATGGAACGATTTGTTTTCGATCCTAGAGGCGCATTTTTATTCTTTCTTTTTTTTTTTTTTTTTGATCGAATTTTTCCTAGGATTGAATTTCAATCAATCCTAATATAATTGACTTCAAATTTTAATACGGTATATGAGAATTATTTTCAACGAAGAGAAGAAGTATGTGCAATATGTCCCAGTTTGAAAATAATATGTTCGATTTTCGTTACAAAACAGGAATATGCAGATCAAAATAAAAATATTTCCATATTTCATAATCTTGAACTCTATAAATTTGAAAATGCATATTATTTCTATCGTCTTAGAATTTCACCACATAAGTATTTTCAATAATGTGTTTGATTAATCTCGTGTTTTTTTACACTTTTTTCTTTTTCCTTACACTCTCTGGACCTTGAAACTTTTTTCGCTCACTTACATAACAACTTTGAAAAAAACTGAAGAAAACAAAACGAAAGAAAAAGAGGATCTAATAAATAATAATCTACTTATATATATATATATTTTTTAGTTATGAAATTTAAATTACTTTATTCTTATTTAGAATTAAAAATTCGAAATAATTAAATGCCATTAAATCAACAAGATCTATGCCTATAATTATTGCTTAAGAACTCTACACTTTAAAATTTACATTGAAAGATCACAATCAGATCGACTTTTTATCTACAGCTACAATCAGAACCTTTCAGAATTTTTTAGAGATATAAAATTTATAAAGCATATACCTTACATATTAAACATCTATTGCCCAACCACTTATTTGTGTATGTGTGAAGAAGCATATATCAGTCCTATAATTAAAATATGTCACAAGATAGGACATCTGAAATCATTAAGATTTTGTTAAGTCTGGAACAGTAATAGTGGTAACGCGCGTTTTTCTCGGATCACTCTGTATAAATTTGATTTCCATGATATTAAAATGCCTCAAAGGCGTCGATGATGCAAACGCCACCCGTTGCGCGCCATTAATTTCGTACGGGAACCGTCTCTTCTTCCGGCTATATTCGCGAGCGAAAGGACGGCAGGGCGGTCGGTCGCTCTCTCCGCCCAAGAAAGCAGCCAGGTATTTTAATTAGCGCAAGTACGTCGTTTCATATTTGTACAGGGCGAGAGCGCTTTGGCGTTACGCGACGTAATGAATATTAATTCACGGAGGACGTTCTCTCTCTCTCTCTTTCTCTCCCTATTCCGTTCGCATTTTTAGAAATATATGGAAGAATGGCGCGGAAAAGGCCTTCGAGCCGGCCGAAGCGATCACCCCTTTTTTCCCTTTATCTTTTCGAGATTATTGCTATTCTCTTCTTCCGCCTTCACCGTTTAATAATTCAGATTGCGCGGGTATTTTGCTGCTGTTGGCTGCTCTCGCCTCTTGCCGGTCTTTACCTAAAGGACAATGTAAAAATGGACAACCGTGTCCCTCAACGAATGGTTGATGCAGTAATCGGCTTAATACTCAAGGAAAAAATTCTACACTGTATAATACAATAATACTAGAGCATAAAATCAGAAAACAGAAAACAAAAACGTCAGGTTGAGGGTGGCTTGAATAAAAAATTTGTAAAATCGAAAAGAAAACGTTCGAGAACAAGATAAAGAGTCAAAGGAAAGGTACATAATAAGATTGCATAATTATTAGATATTATAGTAACACGATAATAAAGATGCCGTGTAAGAAAAGCGCCAGAGAAACGCGATCGAGAAAAGCAGGAAAGTTAATAAAATACGAAAGGCACGGTTGGCAATAAAATTACACAATTTTGTAACGTTTGAGCGCGATGCGGCATAAAGATAAATCAAGACGGGTGGAATAAGAAGAAATGCGAAAATATTTGAAAGCATGTAGATTGAGGCCAACAGAGAGGAAGAAAAAGAAAATAAAAATGTAACGTTGTACTGTAATAAAGTCGCGACAATTTTATAATATTAGTGCAGCGTAGTAATGGAGAGACAGAACAAGAGAGAGAGAATGAGACAAGGTGTAAATAGGGGAAAAAAAGATCGTATAAAAACAGGAAAGATGAAACAGTTCACGGGACAATGTAAAAATGGCTAAATATGCTCAACGAACGAGCAATATAATATGTAATTAATTTAAAATTCGGAAAACGAAAGTAACCTCTGCTAAAATATATAGCGCATTGCACGAATACAATAATGTAAGTATAAAAACTAAAGAGAAAAATATAGGAAAAGAAAAAAACAATGTATAAAATAATTATATATATATATATATATATATGTATATATACAATGCTATATAAAATAATGCATCAGAGAAAAAATGAAAGAAAGAATATTAATAAGATAAAATGGTCGTGCAGTTTCGCGCAAGCGGCTTTTCGTGTAACGAGAATGTTCTTTACGTGTTCCACGAACATTCTTTAGATATTCCACAAAATGTTCACTGAAAAGATTTTTGTGCATTCATAAATAATAATGCTAATTGTCCCAACTTTAACTTCTACTCAAATTTAGTTTTTGTTATACCAACGCGAAGTCACATAATGAAGGACAAAAATAAAATAGATATTTATTTATGTATTAAATAAACTTTTTTATTTTATAATAGTACTTAATGTGACTTTTTTTCTTATATATTATTTCGATTGTTAATAACACTGATAAAGAATAATATATTATTTATCTATAATAGTTCCCTTTGTTTTCCTTAGAAATATATCCTTGTTTTAAAAAATCGGAAAGAGCACGTATTATAATCTCTAGTCGAAGGCCGCAAAAAATGAAACAACGCGGCAATAAAGTCCCGAGGATTCTACAACATTGCAGCGACATCGTAATGGAGAGACACAGCGAGTAAAAACGGTAAATGAGAGACGCGGGTGCGAAAAGACGAAAGAGAACGAAACGGATGCAGGACAATCGCGCGAGCGAGAAAAAAAAAGGGATACAGTCGCGAAGAGGGCGGAAGGGGCGGGAGGGTGGAAGTACGGCGAGGACGGAGAGAAACATCGCCCTTACGCAAACTATGCGCTCACTCGAAAGATCGTTTCAAGGTTTACGGAAGGCGTATAATCCCGTTTATCGTCCTCGTAAATCCGTGGATATATACTTCTCGGCGTTCGTCGCCCACCCATCTACTCTCCCTCACCCTTCTCCTTCCCTCCTCTCTCTCCCCGCACGCACCGCCATCCACCTCTCATGTGTAGGGAAACTCTGGGTGGTGCTTTAATCCCTTTCCATTTTACGAGCGCCTTTTACGAGCGCGCCTTGCAGGACCGCTCGCGCCGATATGCAGGTTTCGGAAACGAGCGGGTTGCCTTCCGATGGCCTCACGCATCTAGTGTCCCAAAAATCAGACATACGAGAGTAATCGGGCGTAATCCTTGGTAAATTTGAGTATGACATTTTTTCCTACAATTTTTTCAAAGTTGTTTCTATTGAGATTGGACAATATTAAAGTCTTCATTTTACATAAATCTGAAATGCGAAACGCGTTCATGTTTATAAACAGTTTACTTGAGTTTTGAGAGATTATCAAGATATTTGAGACACTAGAGTATAAAAAATTACGACAGAATTCTCGAGTAAAGTAAGAGAGTAAGCTCCAACCAATTTTGTACGTACCTTTCTTTTTATACCGGATTTTTATAGGCGTCGAATAAACGCAATTCTCAATTTTTGCCGAGACACCCGGTGTGTATACGAGTCGGGGCGTATCCTGCATCGTCCGCAAAACTACCACACGGCAGGATAAAATCGTCCGCCTGTATATCATGAAAATTGCGCACGAAAACAACAACGGCGCGGTGGCATCGTAAAGGGAAGGGAACGACGACGCGATTCGATTCTTCGTTTTCGTTGCGTAGGAGTAGCAAATGGGATTTAGTGAATGCGATTCCGTCGCGTTGCTACGTTACTCTTCAGGATATATTTTCAAGATATATTTTATACGGTAACCCACCCACAGCGTGTTGTAACCCGCGCGTAAAGCGGCCTGACGATGAAGTTTCGACATTGATTACATATCAAACGTATTCAAAGCAAGTTTGGGTATACCACTCGTGCATATCACTCAAATCAAACAGTCAAATCGATTTTTTCTCCGTCGTATATTTATCGTAATTGAGCTCAATTTCGTCGGTGTTTGTTGCACAATATTCGTATCAGATCTTTTTTTAACAAATAAAAAATTATATATAGGATAAGAAATGAGGAAACAAGTTAACTATAGAAATTCTTTTTCTATCAAAAAGATTACTTGAGACTCGCTAAGTGACATTAAAAGAACAATAAAAGTGACAAGAAAAAAAAAGAATAATCGTATGTTAATGATCAATTCGACACACCTATTCTCTCCTGCAATATGTATTTTAAAGACATATTTTAAGATTCAAAAATCATATAATATATTGATCAAACAAACAAGCATTATATATGCATACAGTTTGCGATGTTTATTGCTCTTTTAAAGACAAGAGAAAAAATTGTGAGAATTAGATATTTATAATATTTAGTATTGGAAATATTTTATTTAGTTTTAATTTACTCTCATAATATTGAAATATAAAATATATCAAAAATAATAAAAAAAAATGCTATAAATAATAAATATCACTATGTGAGAATTTTTGCTCAACATCGCAAGAATTTCTCTTGTTTTCCTTTTTTCTTTTGAGCATAAAAAAATGATGTTTAAGTTCACTCTCGCTTTCTCGGTGTAATGTCGAAGCTAACTGCGATCTTGCATCCTGGCTTATGAACGATCAGAAATTGAATAAAGGATCGTGGAGAAGCAAGAAAAACTGGATAACTTGAGACTGATATAAGCGGGAAATAAATTTTCTGCCAGCAAAGTCCGTCGACATGAAGGCCGATATGTTCGCGATTCGTGTGTGCATCTTTGCACCTGCTGTTATACTTTTTGTTTATTGAACTTTGTAAAGTTTCAAGCAAAAGCTAAAAGAAAAAGACCGACCGCAATAAATCGCCTATCATTTTCAATATCGCGATTCAAGGATAGATTTACGTCTGTTAAAGTATAAAGATAAATGTGCATTTGATATTTATATCTCGAATGATCAAAGTATCAAATATATATGTGGATAAAGTTTTTGTATTCAGTAATTTTTGAAAGGAGTAAGATTTATGAGAAAACTTTTATTGATTGAAGTTTGAAATCTCGCGATATGTTTGTTAGAAAAATAAAATAAATTTTGATATAATGTCGTAGAATCTCTCGAAACTATGAATTATTCAGGGTGAGAGAAGAAGAGAGAGATGATGCTATTGTATTAAGTGTATCTCAATTTCATGAGAAAGACAAAAAAGAATGTACACGTGAATAAATTTTGCAATTCATTTATAAGATGATTATTGAATCAAAGAGACACAGAGCATACTTTTCCAATTCTTTATAAATATATTTTGCAGAGGACTTGAGAAATTGAGAAAGAGAAATTGAAATTCATTTGATTCATTAGTTATCGAAAAAGATACAAAGTTTGGAGTAGCTAGAAAGTTGTCCTTTAAAATTACCCCAATAATTATTTGTCTAAAATATATTTTTTCAGACATGTTTGAAATATCTTTTCGGTTTTTTCGTGTTTTGGCATGTAAAAGTTCACTTAAAGAGTATAACAAGAATTTATATCTCACGATTTTTAACCCATACGCTTTACATAAAACGCAAATGTCGTTCTCGGCATTTATCAACATATATCGCATACATGTATTAGTCTAGTAATGACGCAAGACGCACGAAGCTCGCACGCGCAACCGGCTTCCATGGGATCGTTGTAGAATCCGACCTCGCAAACTCTGAAGAAAATCACGCCTACTTGCGCGCACCTACTCGTTCGTGTTCCTCTGACGAGCACGCATACGAATACGCGTGAGAGAGCGAGGAAAGACTCACTGAGTTAACGGAACACGAAAGTAGAAAGGAAGATGCTCGCGCGAGGGTTGGAAGTAGCGGTGTGCGAGGGGGCTGCAAGGTGAAACGGGTCGACAAGGACGTACGCGGAGGGGAAGGGGGCATGTACAAGGTACATGTGAGTTGACGAGGAGGGAAGAAGACGGAAGGTCGTAAAGGGAGAGAAGAGGGTAGAGAGACGGAATAGGGAGAGAGAGAGAGAGGGAGAGAGAGAGAGAGACACAGGCGGTAGTTGTGTGTCGAGGGCTTGCTATCCCCCTCCTCTCCCCCTTTCGACCTCTCTCCACCCTCGAGGAGAGGGTTGGCGAGGGGACGGGGATGGCGAAACTATGCGAAGAATGTGCAATTAGTGAACAGAGCATGAGGTGGAGTCGGGGATGAGGGTCGGCGCGGGGGAAGGGGGGTTACGGGTCCCGGAAAGGGAGCGAGTATACGGGGCGCGGAAGTGGAGAAGGGGGTGAGGGCGGGTTGCCGACAGATCCTGGTATGGTGGTGCCATGCCAGCGGATCTCTCTCTCTCTCTCTCTCTCACTCTCTCTCTCTCTCTCTCTCTTTCTCGCTCTCTCTTTCTCGCTCTTGGTGTGTCGGTGGCGATGTTGAGGATGGTAGTAGTGGTTGTAGCGCCGAAGAAAATGGAAAGAAAGGAAGATGGATGGAATGGCGCCCAGGGATGATAAGAAGAAGGAGCGGACTGGGTTGCAGGGTTTGCCCGATGGTAGTAGTAGTAGTAGTGGTTGTGTTGTAGTAGACTTGTAGTAGTAGGAGTTTGTCGAGGTCGTCAGGGTGGGGGTCACCGTGTCAAGATGCGAGAGGATCCTCCTTCGGGCGCAAGGACACTTATCGACTTCCCAACCTCTCCGACTTTTGCCTCCCCCTCCCCCCTTCCCCTCCGGATTTTCGCCTAGAAAGTATACACGCCCATATAGCTTTTTAGGGTGCTTTTAGAGGCCACGCGGGAGTAGCTCGACTTTCTCGTTCTTCGCGCGATCAGATAAGTGACGACTTCCTTCGCTGCTCTTACGAATGTTTGAGAAACTTTACCGCATATCGCTTCTTTCCAATGAAAAGAAAATTTCAAAGTAGCGAGTTCTAGAATTGTGAATATTTTAAGACATTGAACAAAATAATGACGTTAGTTATAATAAATTATACATTTCAGATGCTTGATAGGCCGTAACATCCCATTATTCGAATTCTTTAGAAAAATTCTAGATTTTCCCTTTTGCAATTTTTCCTCTCTACAACTATCATAAAGTACTTGATTTTTTCATTAAGCACGTATCTTATGCTTGTTTTAATATTTCGCCTAACTCATATTTTTTTCAAAATTTTTCTAAAGCAGTTTGCAGCAGTAAACTTATTTTTTGATGTTAGAATTTTTCCAAAAACATGAAACATTGAAGATATAATATATGAATATTAAACATTAAAAAAGTTCGTGGAATATTTTAATTTCATAAGAGCACAGGATTCTCCGGTCCGGAAGTATTTTCGAGCCGGTGTGAATATGACTTAAGAAGCCCTTTTCGAGTGCTTATCCCTCGAGGTCGCGGTGTGTTCGGTAATTGCTAATTGACCAAACGAGCTTAAACGCACTTCGCCGGTGAAGGACCGGTATGAGGCGCACTGTTTGTGAACCATCGATTAGCGACGGTGCTTCGTGGTAAAGTCCAGGATACCCCGAGGACCATTGGTGAGCCTCTCGGGCCCTCGACATGTCAAAAGCGATCCCTCTCGACGACGTCAACCGAGCACCAAGGTCGTTCGAGCGAGTACCCTCCGTTATTGCAGCTCGTAACTGCACAATTTGCAGCTCTGCTCGATAACGCGAGAATCCTATAGAAAATGACTGTCGAGACGACGACAAGGGAACTTATAGAAATGCCTGAGAGAAAATTAATCGGCTAGTGATTATATTTATGTTAATCGGGAAATTTAATTGATAACTTAGCGATAAAAAAGAAAATAGAAGTAGCTATTTGATCGAATTAAATATATAATTCGATTATATAGTTGAAATAAATGATAATATTTACGATGTAATGGTACTTCAATAGAAATTTATCCGGTCAGAAAATGTAATTGTTTAATTTATTTGAGATGATGTGTGGAGAACATTTACACCAATCAGAATTTGTAAGTTTTAATAATCAATATTATATCTTATCTAGCAATTTAATCGCTAACTGCCAATTAAGCATATATGAAAAATAAAAGATAAATTAATAAGCGAGATAGCGAAAACGTAAAACATTCTGTCAAAACATTCTTTGAATATACACAATAATTGCATGTTGCATGCGCTCCCTTCGTCTCTATTTAATTGTGCAGAGGAGTCCATCGTGACCACGTGCGTTTCTCCGTTACATAGTAACTCAGCAGATACCAATCTAACGGCTGGGAGATTTATATCGAAGCATGATGTTTAACGATGATCACTAAATCTAATATAGTTAATGAGCGCACGCTGGCCGCACACTGGCCGCACACTGGCCTTTATAACGTCATCTCCGGGACGATGTGTTTACGATGCTATTACGATGTCGGTTTGAGATAGTTTCCCCATCTATACTACAAAATGTATTTATCCAAATACAAGCTGATGCATAACAATCTAATTGCAACCAATCACGTGAAAAAAAGGATGGAATAGAATTAACAAAATAAAGACATAATTAGCATTTAAGCATTCTTAAATGCTAATGTACGCGGATAAGAATAAAGGAGATTAAGATTATTTATATAAGCAATTGTGTCAGGAGAGAAGAATTTTTTAACTGATGAACGCGGCCGCTTATAGCGTGACGAGCTATTTGATATACGAATTTATTTTACAGGATACCGTCTAAAAACGGTAAACATATGCGCTAGTTAGCGAAACGCTTGTGTCGCCGAATCCTCCTTTCGACGAGAAATCACGCGCTGCTTCACGTTTCGCTAACGAGCCTGTAATGGGACATATTTCTTCCGTGTAAGCTTCCTGCCGTCATTTCCAATCAGCCGGTAATAACGCCTGGGGGCCTCTTAAAATAGCGTTACGTATGTGCAACAAACTGTATCTTCTTACTCGAGATCATAGATAGTTTATACACTTTGCTATAAATAAATGAACGAGAAAGAGAGGGGGGGGGGAGAGAGAGAGAGAGAGAGAGAGAGATCTCGTGCTCGTTACTTCGAGTTCGTGATCATAATGGCCCTTCTTGTTAAATTGAGCATCAGCCAAGTGATTTACGTTGATTGCTCGTCGCGTCGCGCATCCAGCACAATCCCCCACTCTATTCCTCTCTGCCTTTCTCTCTCCTTCTACCATCTACTTTTTCTTTTTCTCTCCTTAGGCTACTTTTACCCCACTCGTCTTGTACATCCGATGTCGATCGCTGATCTCGATCTCATCTACATGTTCGGGCAATGATCGATCTTCGCTTCGGCTTGAAGTAGGGAAGAAGTGCCTCGGGCACGGCTCCTACATGTTCCCCTTTTCTACCCTCGTCATCTGACGCTCCTCCCTTTGTGAAAAAAGGGCCTTACCTTCTTTGATAATAAATTGCTTCTAAGCTTGCACAGGTAGATGCCGAAAAAGACGAGATTGTATTCGATAATAGCCAACAATGGAAAATAAAAACACTTAATTGTCGATGTTAGACTACATAAAGGAACACTTTATTAAAATTGCATTTTGACGAAAGCTAAATATCAGAAGAATCAATTAAGGAAAATATTGTTTGAAATTAAGAAAGTAATGAAATCTTGTTGTTGATTAGTATATATTAAATATAATTCAAAACTTCGCAACTAAAAGTTCGAAGAAGTTTATTAAAGAATATATTTTTGAATCTTGCGACATAACATGTCACAACCATTACAATCATAATTATTTCATTATCGCGCTATTTTATCATTTGTTTATATACTTTTTTTCTTTATTAAATAGATTAACAGATATAAACAAAATATCAATAATTTTAATATTTATATTATTTATAATTTTAATATCAATTTTAATATAATTTTAAATATCCATAATTTTAATATTGTTAAAGACTTTTCAGTCTCATTATATGTGCTTCACATTATAATATGCATATTGCATATTTTCGAAGATAAGGAGATTAATCGGATTGGAGTAAAACGCTTAAAAGTGTCCGGCAGATTCGAAAGCACAAGACGTCAAGCTAGACTCACAATCAGCTGATTCGTAATTGACCGTCACGTGCAACGATGATTCGTAAGAATCGTCGATCGATCTGGCGCGAGATAAGAAAAGTCAAATGAACCGGGAGCTCTTCTTTGTAGTGCGGTTCTATGGAGAGATACCTAAGCCGGCATAACCGACCCCCTGCGAAGAATGTTCGGCCTTCAAAAACAGAGAAGGAACGCGGTCGGCGGTGGCGCATGGTTCATAGCGGGCCATTTAACGGTCTTTGCGAAATTGAGTCATCACGCGGTTCCCCTGGAATCTCGAATATTTTCCTCCCGATGCTTCTCCGTACCACCGCCTCTCCCTCCCATCTCCCCCGTTGTACCCCCATCTGCCTGACTCTTGCACATCTCTCCCTCCTCCCACTACGTTACTATCCGACGAAGACAGCACATCCTCATAGATCCTTGTAATCTCCGCCAGGATCTCGCAGCTTCCTGCGAAAGATTCGCGGCGGATGCGAACGGATTTCCGAATTTCCGCGATCGTAGAAACGCCCGCGCGCGATCCGAATTCTTTCCTATGCTGCATATAATTTCCGCAGCGGATGTAGAGGAAAAGGTAGAGATATGAAGTACCCATTATGTTTTCGATCCATAAAACTAGTTTAATTTTACGAATTAAGTTTTTTAATCAAGTCCGAATATAAATTATCGATCACGTATCTAAAAGGAGAAAGAGATTTATTCTCTTCTTTAATTTACATCCGAAAATCTCAGCGATCGAAAATCCGAGCGCGATATTTTCTCCGAAACTGGCACAAGTGGCGTACTGGCTGGTCATTTATTACAAAGTCTGCACAGTTGGAGTATTAGATTTCTCTGCGTCTGTACTCCGTATTTTTTAGCTTCGCAATAATCGTTACGGTCACGATCCACCGTCATACCGGCGACATAAATAAGAGAACACATCGATTGCGCGCTTATATTACGAACCAATGTCTGTACACTCGACGAACTTGGCGGGAACGATATTCGTTGCCGTCGCTGCCTGTAAGAGCACGGGACGAAGACGAATGCACGTAATTTTGCCCGACTTGCGCGATTTGCAATGCAAAAAAGAAGATTCAGCGTTTCACTTCGTGTTTGTCCTCGACGTATTGCGTCGCTCCTCTCGCTCGGGTAATCGATGAATCATTTAGCGAGCCGTGTTCACCACCAACTCTTAATCGAGTCTTTCCACAAGAGAGAAACAAGACGGTAATCTCTCTCCCGAAACTTTCCGCAAAACTTGGAGATTTATCGGGGAAATAATTTATTTGCCCTATGGCTAAAAAAGAGGCCGCGGCGGGTCGTGCCAGGACATCGTGATTTTCAGTCCTTCTGTTTCCCGCCAAAGTATATATATATATATATATATATATATATATATACTTTGATAATCAATACGAATCTAATCAATTAATCCCGCGATGTCATCGGCGCCTTGAGAGAGATATATTTGATTTAATATTTTTCGAAAGGACTCAAATATTATTCGCTATCCGAATATCGCCCTCGATGTGATTAATGTGAGATTAAAGTCCTTTTTATCCGACGCTGTAATTCTCGACATTTAAAATCGACGACGTAAGACGCGTGATTTTTAACAGAATGCACATCTTCCTCTGTATAAAAGAACTCGAATCGTTCACGTTCGTGATCAACGTACGATCTCAAGGTGTCCCATCCTGTCGTTAGAATTCTATGCGTCTGGCATCGCCGCGTCTTATCCCCTCGGAATCGAAGTACCCCGGCGTGATTCTGCTTACCGTACGGTTAAACATTATTTCAATTACGACACGTTTGATGCCGTCTGGCGCCGGTTTTACGGTCACCGGCGACCGTAAAACCTTTAACGGCTGTGAAATCTAAGCGGCGATAAGGTGGCGCATAGAGCGCCGTTTACACGGTCCGATCGGCCGGAAATCAATTCATCGAAAGCAAAGACTCCAATCTACGACTCTTTTGTTTCGTCGCACAGAATTACGTTATATTTGTCATCGCATATTGAGCGTTAAATATTCAATACGTAGAGAAAGAGACAGAGAAAAAGAGAGAGCGGAGTAACAGTTAACGTAATGGCAATTCCGCAGTTAAAGTCCAGAGAAAAGTAGTTCAGAAAAGGATCTTCTTTGGTTTCTGTTTATTAGAAAAGATTTTATTTTTAAAATAAAATCTGCACTTTGTGAATAGCGTGCTACCATGAAACTAAATAATTTAAATCATTCACAAAACGAATATCGCAAAATTTAAAAAGTAATAAACAAATTGATTATGTGAGAAATCTCCTGATATCGCCTTCTTTAAAAAATACAAATAGAAAATTAAAATCTACGTAGATACGACCGTTCATCAATATTTAATAATAATTAATCTATTGTAAAATCTATATCTTTGTGAGATTTTTCTCTTTTCTTTCATAATTTTAAGTCGCATTTAGAAATTAATCCTTCAAACTTCTTGCTGAGACTTTAGATCGCCGCACTTTGATGCTATATTTTTCATAGCTCTTGATACATGGGATTCACATTAAAACAAAACATTCTAGCCTCTCTCTCTCATATACATACACACACATTTTAATTTATACACTATGTACGCGCGCGATGCATTGTTGTATAAAAAAAAAAAAACGGAATGGAGCGCGCAAATGGAACATTCGTGTTGTTAAAGCCGACGGAGGCCGTTGGGTTTTCATCGAGGCACGATGAAATCTGAATACTACGCTCCCGCGCATTCGAATTGATTCTCGGTTCTTTTCACCCGAGTTTCGAAATCGGTCGTCTCTCGTTATCGGCAATTTCGCGAACGGTTTATATCCACCGGTTTGTAACCGCGCGAATCGAATGGAAGCATTCGGTCTCTTTCTCGTCTCGTCTCGTCCTCCGTCCCATCTCACGGAATGACATTTCTCCCGCCTCGTTTCCCGCCCGCTTCGGCTCATTACGATTTATTACGCTCGTTATCGTGCCGAGTCGCGAGTTACGCGGCCGCGATAATTTCGCGCGGATATCCGTCGGATTGAGTCGCCAAACGACGCTTTAGAGCGCCGTTCTGTACGCGCTTCCTCGCGCACTCTCGCGCTAATTAGAATTTATGACGAGCGCGCTTTATCACCCGCTAAATTTAGCCGCGAGTTTTGCGCGAAATAGTTTTCGCGCGAACGAGCGGTAGTGAAGCTGCTCTTTTTCGCGCGATCCCGTAAATCGTTTGTCATTTAGCATTTCCTCCGCGGTGTCGAGACAATCTGTATCATCTGTCACGAGATGAATCGTGCGTGGTTAATAGTCATGGTTTTCATTATTTACTTGTTTTTGTCGATATTGTATTACTATATTTTGTAAATTATCACTTTTCATTATTGTTCGTACATATACGTGCCTGAAATGTTAATAGGATAAAAGGGATATATTGTATCATTGTATCCGTAATAAAACTCAAGCAAGAAGAATTAGGACATATATGTAAATAATTCTGATTACAAATTTATAAATCTAGTCTTTATATTGATTGTCTGCATTTTTTACACAAAGCTCATAATAACTGTTAAATATCGCACATTTTTAATTATTGATAATATAATAAATCTAAAGAGCAAAAACCGACCGTGGACGAAGTCTGTCGAGACATATAACTTCCAGGCTAGTCTAAAATGCAATCGCTTGATTTAAATACGTCGATGATTGGCTCGGCTCGGCTTTAAAGCGCATTTTATCTGGCGTTTCTGCGAGGCAACTCTCTCAAAGCCTATTTCGAGCGGTTGCTCGAGAGTTTGTTTGAATTCGTTCGAATCTGCTTCTCGTCAATTCTAGAAGGAATTCTCGCATCCGAGATTCGTGAGAATGCAATCTTCGTCACGGAGCTTTCATTTCCCAGGACCGATCCTGCGGATACCACGATTGTTTGTTTCCATTACCGGTGAGGAAATCAGATTTATTGAAGCGTCTAGTTTTTTCGTGAAACGAAACTCGGAGTAAGGGAAAACGGACAAATAGGGAGAAAGAGAGATGAATTTAAATAAGAGTTTGAAAAGTCAGATAGTGCTTTGCGAAAGCACACTCTACGAAAGAGTCGATTCTTTGATTACCATTAATTATAAAGGGATCGATTCTATCTCTAATCGCTTTAATTCGCTTCGGCTTTTAAAGCAATATATGAAATAAAAATATATGTCTGACATCACACATTTTAATCGTTATTACATTTATTTATAAACGTTACTTGATGAATCATGATTAAATCATTAATAGAATAAGAGCATGCATGACTTGACTTTCCCAAATTGCGAAGGATAAACTTTTTATTTTAATTAATTACTTAATGAATTAATTTACATTATTGTATTCTATCAAAGATTCATGTTTAATGATATGTTTGCTAAGTGATGGATTATTTAATAGATACATTTTTATACAGTGTATATTAATTATTTTTCTTGATTAGAAAGGGAACGAAATCCAAGTAACGACGATAAAAACAATAATAAACTTTCATTTTTTAATACGAGAAAAAGCGAAATAAACTATTTAGATTATCGGTTTACAATCGGTTTTCATTCTCTCTCAAAAAGGATCGATACATTTTATTTAACAATTTTAATTTTATTTTTCTTATTTTTGACATTGAATAATGTAATATTCCATTTAAGCAAAGAGATAGCCAAAAAAACTGGACGAAGGTAATAGAACTTTTTCTATCCGCTCGTATGCTTTAAGTTTCTTTTTTATTTTTATAGAAGAATATTGTGCGTCTGATTGTATGCAATTTATTTTAGCAATGATATCAATAATGAGCTTTAATCTGATACATAATTGATCGTGTTGCAGGTCGCAACGAGCTGATTGCCCGTTATATCAAATTGAGGACCGGTAAGACGAGAACGCGAAAACAAGTATCTTCGCATATACAGGTTCTCGCGAGAAGAAAACTCCGGGAAATACAGGCAAAACTCAAAGTGGTAAGTGTTACGACACTTATATATTTCTCAGCGTTTATTATTTCATCTATTCTCTTTCTTAACGCTTTTCAATACACAATCAAGTCCGATGTCACGCAACTCGATTGTGTATCTTGCCTCTTTCGTGGAGGGACAATCAATGAATTTATTCTTTTTGTGTGAACGATTTAAATTACATTATTTTATATAAACGCGGATATTCTGTGATTACCGAAATAAATTACACGACAGCGGCGGTTTAACATGACGCGTTATTATGATAATGAAATGCGAAATAAATGCGATTATATGTAATTATTTATTTAACAGTATTATAATACTTGATAACACGTCGCGTTGTTTGATAATATACTGAATAAAATATTGCAAACGTAAACATGCTCATGTAAACGCGATACGTTGAATTGATATTTCAATCTTATGAATGGCGAACTTTTATTTCTCTCTAAAGTATAGCTGATATATACTGAGAAACTTGTATTATATATGAGTTTAAAGAAGCGATACGATATCCGGATAATCAAACAATTATATCTTAAGAACTCGTTTATTACATGACATTGTATTAATAAAATAAAATAAACATCTCTACCAAAGAATAACGATTGACAGATTGTTTCATGTTGACTTTTGTATTTTATTTCAAAAATATCTTAAAGATAAAAGAAAGATATCATAGGGAAAAAAACCATATGCAGAGGAAAGATAATTTTGATATAATTATATAATTCGATAATTTGATTGTATATTTTTGACATTATAAAATATTTTCTTTCCTATATAATCATTTTTTACCTCAATTTTTTTACGAAGTTCACGGATTCAGGATTCGAAAATATTGTATTTAAAGGATATGTGTGTAATCCTCTATTGGACAATTTTTTTTTTTATCAACAATCAAACATTTGACCGAAACGCTCGGTCGGTTGGGATAATCGGAATTCTGTTCTATTTCGCATTTTCTACCTCGCAGAATCCTACTCGGATAGTAGTGGCGATAATATTAAATCGCGATCGCGCGGCGATGTGCGAGCATTAACGGGCGATAGCCACTGCGGAATCATTTTCGACGAGAGGGAGGGACACGCATATCGAGAGGAGCATTGCCGCGGGATAAATCACGCGTAAAAATGAACCCGGCCCCGTTTAATCAACAGCTGAATTATTAAAGCGATTCGCGAACAATTGCGCGTCGGTTAATAAATCAAAGCACGGCGGTGCAATCGCTGGTGCCTCCATTTCGCCGATGGGCGGTAAAATAGCGGGAGACAGAAGGCACGAAAGAGAGAGAAAGAGGGAGAGAGGGAGAACGAGAGAGAAAGAGAAAGAAATAGAGAGTATTGTGTTTATATAGGATCGGTCAATATTCGGAAATAGAAAAAAGTGGAAAAACAAGCCGAGCGTGTAAATTAACCGTGCGATTGCATACAACACTCCGGTAAAACTCTTGTTCGAAGGAAAAAACTTTCATTTAATCGAGGACGATAAATCAAAATTTTTTTCGGATATTCCGCGCAATCTGGACGAGACTACCAAATAGTTGGATCGTTAAATTATATCGCGTAAACGTATTAACTCGCTTCTCCGATATAGATCTAATTAGTAAAATTTTCAGTGAGAGAGAAGAATTCTGCCCGCGATTGGAGATTTTTCGTAATACAATAGAAATCCTTTTCGAAGGTAATACTTTTTAAGACGAGAGATAAAGAATGTCAAGGTATCAATACTTTCTGCAGTGCAAGCTATCGAAAATGAGAGTTTTCACGAGCTAAGTTTCAAGGACACAAATAAATAACAAAACTTCACTGTTCATTCAATTTCAAGTGAACTTTAACCGAGTTTCGAGTCCAGATTTAGTTAGAAACAATGTGCTGCAATATAAATGAGGATGCTTCTCAACACTCTTTCATAAGGATTTTTGTCTCAAATTTAAATAACAAGTCTGTTCCCCTCTCACACGTTTTGATATAGCCATGACTCATTCTGTACATGATAATATACAAGTTTAATTTTTTTTTATATTTCCATTATTACTTTTATATATATCTCATTGTACGCCTCGACTTTTAGAAGCCACGAAAAGAGTTCAGGAAAACGCCGGCGTTCCTCGAACAATTTTAATTACACGTGCGACATATAAATGTAATAAGATGTCGTCTGTTTCCGCACGCGCGGTTCCGTGCTACGGTGCCATTTATGAAATACTTGCGCGGGTTTCCGTTTTTAAGAGTATGGTCAGCCGCAGCTGCAGCAGCAACTGCAACTGCAGTGGCCGCATACCGCGGACATTATTCAGGAAAGTAGCGGGTGGGGTGTACGGTCCACCGTGACGTAATTTTCTGGTTTCCGCTTTTCAGGAAGGGTGAACGCCGCGCCGCGGCTTTTGTTTGTTGCTCAAGGGGGTTGCTGCCCCCTGCGGTCGCGCGGATCGCGCGATTTATTCGGCCGGGAAGAGAAAAGAATTTCTCACGAGCTGACGGTTTCGTATTATAACGTTTCTATGTACGTTTCACACGCACCTTACCGTCTTTATGCAAATCGTGCTCCTTGCTTTCGTATTCTGCGTGTTTTAAAACGAGGCAGTATCGATGTAAACGAAACTACATCTCGAAACTTATATAATTGAACCAAAATTATATAATCCATTAAGCATTGAATAAAGGACTCTCCGATATGTTTTTTTTTTTTCATAAAATCTAATATTATCTAATATAGAATATCTAACATAGGATCAATTTTAAAGATACATTTTTTTATAAGTTAATATTTTTTTATGGTTGAGATACACACACACGCGCACACGTGCACACCATTATTTTTCGCAAATTTTAAAATCCATGCGTTTTTATGAGCCAGATTTTTGTACCAGCAATACAAAAACAAGAAATAAAATAAAATAAAAATTTGAAACGATATTTAAATCCTTTTTCTTATTTACTGCTAAACTTACGATAAAAAAAATATCATTCACTCGATATTCAGCACTCTTTGAATAAATATTTCCGAATTTTCGTTTTTGATTCCATTGTATTTCTTCCAGCACATTTGTCATTTTCTTTTATGTTAACAACAGGTAATACGTTTTACGCGGGTTTGATTTAGCTTTTGTGCTCGCAAATTTTACACGCGCCGCGCCCATCAAACGAGGTTACACCGACTATCACGGTTTATCGAGAGAGATCGCGTCCGCCGTTTTATCTATTTTGGAAATAATTGCACCGGGCATTACGGCGTAATTAATTGTTGCGGTGTAAACGTACTCCCGATAACGGGGCGGTGGACGGGGGTTGTAGCGGTTGTAGAAAGGGATCGCGGAGGGGGTACCCAAAAACGGGCAGCGTTTCAGAATGTCGATAAACATGTCCAACCCGTTACCCGCCCAATCCTCTGCATTCCTGGCGTGTATTCGAGAGATGAAGGGTGAGAGAGAGAGAGAGAGAGAGAGGGAGAGAGAGAGGGAGAGAGAGAGAGTGAGAGAGAGAAGCGGCAGCGTGTGGGACGAAGGGTGGAAATTAAAAAAAGCGACACGGACTGCACCCTCTCAATTAACCGAATTGATTTTCTGCTGCAAATTCAGCGCGCGCTCTGCACAACGTGAACAACGGCTCGCACAGCGAAATGGACTTTTCGCGGGTAATCGATGTCATCCAACATTCATAAAAAATTGCATTCTACCCGGCGAAATTCGCGCACGGCCGAAAACCACTTTTGTAAATCGACCTTACGTGACGGTTAATCTGCCAATTCGTTGCATCGATTGTATTACAAAATGTCAATTTCAAACAACATTAAAAAATTAGAACAATTTAAATTAGAGTCTAATTAATAAGAGCATTCGGTATTTGTATGTGTGGTTTTGGAAAGCACATTGCGTCATAATGTTGTGATGTTTTTGCGAAATTTAAGAGAAAATAATTGATTATTCTATTCAAAATTGCTATCTATCCGAGTTTAATAAAAGTTAAAAAATTATGAAAGAGAGGGATCACGAAAGTTATAGCATTAAAGAACAAGTATAATTTTAAAATTTTTTTATTCTCTTTTTTTTTAATAAAAAGAATAATTTTAATGACATTTGCAACATATTATCTCTATTCATGCAATGTCATTGCATAATCTGCTAACTGCAAAAATGCGTTGTCGGATTTACCTAATAATTGTCTTCACTGTGATAAGTCTGGTTATTAATTAGTGCACTAAAAATACTTGTAAAAAATCTCCTAGTGGGCTGAAATTATATAGATCGATTGTTTGTATAGTAAATATACGATAAAATTTTTTTAATTAATTAATTATCTCAAAATTTATTGAAATTCCCGAGACACATCTTTTTTTATTAAAATTCTTTCTTGTAATCTTTTAAATGCTTCTCATTTTTAATTCATCGCATGCTTATTTAACGCATGTACTTTAAACTAAACATTATCCAATTTTTAAGCTGAAGATATAAGTACTTTGCTAAGTACTTTAACTTTTAAACACCGCCCCAGTTTTAAATTAAAGTTTTGTTAAAGCAAAATTTACATGAAATTAACTAAAGTTAATATTATCTATTTTTGTAAAATTCACACAAGTTATTCGAGATAAAACTTTTATTTTCAATTATTTCCAAGTGAAAGAAACACTATCGATATTCTTACGCATCGACAATTTTTTTAAATAAAATTCACCTGTGGATTGATCGAAAACCCGGTAAATAATAGGAACGGCGGCAGTTCTTTGTGTGCTTCGAAGCGAACACGCGAGGGGCGTAAACAACGTCGAGAGCAAAATGCAACCCGTGATTTTCGGTCGCACCGTCGGCTAAATTCTTTATTGCTCGCATCGTTACGCGGGCGGCGCTTCATTCCGGTCGACCGGCACTCGTAGTGACTCCTCCATTACGGATTTATGAACGAAATTGAAAATCCCCGTGGGGACGGGGTGAGAGGGTGAGACGAATAAGCGCGGGGGTGAATCGGTGAGGAGGGATTGGATGATGGTGGTGGGCACGGCAATTTTCCGAACGTCACGGCAACGAACCACCTCTCGTTCGCCTCGTCAGCGATTTTCGGTCGGGCGCTGATTAAAACGACGGCTTTCCGATAAAAGCGCGCCGAATTCCCGCGAATTTCTGTTGCAACCGGACTCGCCCCGCCGCCGGTTGTTTCTGCAATCAACTGCATTGCGCGATCGCGATCGATTTCATCGCGTACGATGCAACGCGACGCGCGATAGACGGAAACAAAAAAAAATTACCGCAGGGGAAGAAAAAAAAGGGACGCTGGATAATCGCGCGTCCGGGAGCGGCAAATTGATTCGCATCATTGAGAATGTTACGAATTTATTTGCTGGCTGTTGATTGATATCGTGAGTGCCGAATGTCGCGAATTCTCCGATTTTTCGATCGACATCGCGCGTTTGTCCCTCCACGAAGTGAACGATAAAAAAAAAACGCGTACTGAAATTTATCGGATACGCTGTTAAATATTTATATAAAATAAATTGATTTTTGTATTAAAAATTTGCTATTTTTATATGTATTTTTTATATATTCTATTATATTTGGTATTTGATATTTTTATAGAAAATATACTTTTATATTAATTTAAATAATCGTATCTTAAAACTTAAATGACATATTCTCTTACCAATTTGAAGTCGATTTATTCTTAACCAATTTATCAACACATTAATTATTTCTTATTAATAAATAATTTTAAAATGAAAAGCTTATCGCAAAATAAGCTTTGCTTTCTCAAAATTTTAACAATATTCGCAATTTCATTACAAGATATTTGAAGGATATTTGAAGTTTATTGCATTAAGAAATTGCCTTTCGTCGAAATATATATTCGATAAAAAAATCGACTTCGAATATGTCAAAGAAAATCTGTCGTTAAAATTTATTTTAGCAAATTCTGGACAACCTATATTAATGCACCATTAGAATCCATTTAGCCTCGACGACTTTTCGACGTAGTGCTTAGAATTGAAAAAAAAAAAAAAGATAGAAGCAGATATCGATAATATGATACTATTTCAACCGGCATAACGTGGTAATCGGTCTGAAAATTTGTCAGGATCATGCCGCCAAGGAGAAGGCACTCCAGACAATGTCGAGCATGTCGAGCGCCCAGATAGTATCAGCTGGAAGTGCGATACACAACAAGATGCCCCCCGCTCTCGTGGGGCCCCTTGCCCTTGCTTCCACCCCTGTCTCCTATCCCGGAGCGGTAAGTCCTGATGTCGGAAAAGAAACCCCTTGAGACTTTTTTTTTATTTTTTTTTTTTTTATCAGTCTCTTTCTTTTTAAAAGAGCCACGAGCTTTAGGGTGAGACGACGAGACGCCGTGAAGTACAGAGTAATTAAGTTAATCACCGTGATTTCGCATGATGGAGTCGCTTTTAAGTGAAGCAAGCGATTTCGATTTCTCTCGTTTTATTGTACGGATTCTTTTTAATTGTGAATTCTCTTGGATCGATTTTGATATATCAAGCGTTAAAAACGCGTTGAACTCGTTATTGTCATCAAGGATTTATTACTTCATGAAACTGAAACTGAATTCAATTCGTGAAATTGAATTTCAGGGAGATTTTCTAAGATAATTTCGAAATATTTAATTTCTAGAAAATACGATTAATTTTTTAATGAAAAGATAGAAGCGAGTTTAGCGGCGAGAGAATTGATATATGTATAAGTGACATTTTTATTATTCATTCAAATAAAAAGGACAAAGACAACTTGCTTTGTGATATCAGTGACTAATAAATATTATATTTTTAATATGCTATAATATACATTTGAAGGGAAATCATTCTGAATTTCTGATGTGATATCATACTCATACATTAACAGATGAAAATGCAAGACATAAAATGTCTCGTCGTCTTTGAGGATATTTTATTTTTGTTATTATTATTGCCGATTTGGCCTCTTCTTTTGAAGTTCGTGACTTGTTTCTAACCGCTTCGCCCGATAACTGCTAATTTGCCAGTCAAAGGCGATCAGTACCGTGTGGTTTGCTGACTGACCTATCAATTTTTTTGTGCTTTTCACGAGAATTTGAGATAGTACTATGTAATTAAAATGACACGCCAGAGAAGGATTATAGCGAATGGCACTGACTTAACAACATTGCATTTATAGAAACAACGTGCGTGCATTCGCAATTGATAAGCTGTTTGATCTCGATAAATATATTTAGCATTAACTTCTATATATAAGGCAATAATTGTATAATAATGTACAATTGTTAGCATCATTAAATAGATTGAAGTTACGTTTGATATTTAAACAAAGCGATGCGCGTTTGTAAAAAGAAAAATTAACAATTCCTAAGTCTTAAATTTGAAAATACTTTTAAATTTCTAGAGATCAGATTTCACTGCGTTATTTTTATCTTGTCTTTTGTATAAAAAAAAAGAAAAGAAAAAAATAATATTGATCGATTATAAGCGGTAAGAAAAAGTTTTATCTTTCTCATTCCTTTTTTAATTATATTTTTGCTTTCTCACTGTTTTGTTCTTTCGTGCTTTTTTCGTACCTCTGATTAAGAAAGAGCAAGAACAAACAGCGGAAGGAAAGTGTTTCTATAACATCAACTGCGAATCAACTTTCTTTTCTTCATCGCGCGAAGGCTTTTGCGTCAAAAACTAACCATCCCTCGCAAAAGTGACATTCCCCTGGCTCTCTGCTGCTGTTGCGTTGCCCCTGGGGGCCCTTGTTGTGTATTGTTGAATTTGTCCGTCGCTCTAATCTTATACATAACTATCATCTGGGCGTCACACACACGTATACGTTTACATACATATGTATGTATACATTGGACATATGTGCATAACGAGAAATGTCGTTGTGGCTTATCAAATTGTCTCTTTTTTTTCTCTTTATATAATAACACAATTAGTCTTTTGTTGTTGTGTGTTGTTGTTTATTGTTCTTTATTGTGTTCGTTCATTTCGTTTCCTATCGCTCGTTTCTCGCCCGACGGCTCGATGGCTTACGGAAAACAAAAATATTTTATGAACTCTTCTTTTGTTACCGAAACATTTAACCGTGATATTTATATAATATTATAAAAAATATAAAGGAAAATAATATTTATACGAGATACACTTATATATGTATATAAATTATATTATATCTAATGCAATTATTTATTCGAGAAACTCTTGAAAATATACGTTTAAGTTTTCTCAATCTAAGAGAAATAAATTCGTCAATTTCTTTGCTTAACTATGTCCTCAATATTAAATTTATTTCTTTCGTATTAATACTAATGCGATTATACAGTACAGTATAATCGTATTGCTATTTAGATCTGACGCTAATTTGATAATTAAACTATCAATTATTTCATATTAATTAAATAGCAATAAACGAGTCATTATTAATGAACGTCAAGCGCATGGAAATTGGTTAATCGTTAATCGTCAACGTGTCGCAATATTTTCAGCAATTTTGGCAACCAGGCCTACAGCCTGGAACGTCCCAGGATGTCAAGCCGTTCCCTCAACCTGCCTACACCGGGAAACCGGCGACGGCAGTCTCGAGCGGTGACATAGTCCAGGCACAGCCTCCACCGCCATGGGAAGGACGTGCCATCGCTACTCACAAACTCAGGCTTGTCGAGTTCTCGGCCTACATGGAGCAGCAAAGAGACCAGGACATTGTGAGTAATGCCTAGCGCCTAATACATAGTGAATAGTATAAGGAAGATAAGATCTATTAAAGAAAGGAAGCCAACTGTACACCTTGACATAAAGATACAAGCTGCAAGCGCCATATATGTATTTTCAAAAAATTATCCTTACAAGAATGCGTATTTATTGGTATTCGATGAAAAATATGAACGTTAGAAAATTATGAGAAATTAATTCTAAATGATTAAATTAAAAATTCGAGCTGTAGATGATGGTTCTATATCACATTTTCAGAAAAAGTCGTTGCTTTGATCAATATCGGTAAAATATTTGCCGTTCAGTTTTTCAGATAGTTGACGACGATACAATCGAACCGTGATAAACGGTCTCACTCACACGCATGAATTTCTCTTTTTTAGTACCACAAACACCTGTTCGTCCATATAGGAGGTTCCGCAACCTACGCGGATCCGCTGCTTGAAGCGGTCGATGTTAAACAGATATACGACAAATTTCCCGAAAAGAAGGGCGGTCTCAAGGAACTTTACGATAAAGGACCACAGGCAGCTTTCTTCCTCGTTAAGTTTTGGGCTGATCTCAATAGTAACATCCAAGACGAAGCTGGAGCATTCTACGGCGTCACGAGCCAGTGAGTATGCCTTTTCGTTTATTCGTTTATATGACTCTATAGTCCGATGTGATATTTGAATTTTGTATTTTGTATTGCGATAGATACGAGAGCAACGAGAACATGACGATAACGTGTTCGACGAAAGTGTGCTCATTTGGAAAGCAGGTGGTGGAAAAGGTGGAAACGGAGTATGCCAGGTTCGAAAACGGCAGGTTTGTTTACCGTATTAGCCGTTCACCTATGTGCGAGTATATGATTAATTTCATCCACAAACTGAAGCACCTGCCAGAGAAGTACATGATGAACAGCGTTCTCGAAAACTTCACCATCCTCCAGGTGCGTTGATGACATTATCGTCATATCGTTAATTCTTATAATATTCTTTATATATTTAAACTGATATTTAAAACCGTTTAAAATACATAAATCATCCTATGGCTTTTATTTATATATTTATTTATTTATTTTTCTAAATCAAATTGCGCACACGTCGAACACGCCCACGAATCTTATTAATTTTAGACTAATGTTCTCCTCGTTTCACAATTCTTATAATTCTTTACAATTAGAATACAAAGAGTATTCTATCAGAATCAACAATTTTCGGGTATTATAGTTATTTGTTTGTAATATATTTAATTTTATATGAAATGAAATATAATAAATCTATAGAAAAAATCAAAGTTATAAGTAGTTAAATTTGCGTTATAAGAATTATGAAATAAATGGATGGCAATGATATTTTTCTTACTTTTATCTCTTACCTTCTCAGGTTGTCACGAACAGGGATACGCAGGAAACATTACTGTGCACAGCATATGTGTTTGAAGTATCGTCGTCTGAACACGGTGCTCAGCATCACATATACAGATTGGTCCAAGACTAGCCTGCTTGAACCTGCTCGCCATGCAGCCATCCACCCCCATCAGTGCCTACCATCACATAAAGATCATCCATAAGTATATACACACACAATGACACTATGAAAATATGTACACACGCACGTACACACATCCCAATCGATTTTCTCTATTCTAAAATCATCGGAAGCAAGTATTTCTTTTATTCTAATACACACTCTTATCTTTCACTCGCTTTCTCATTCTAACGCAAATATAATGTAATGTAATGGGAAAGCAGCGTAAGAGAGGAAAAACTTAGCTTAAAGAGAAACAACTCATTCAAGATAGAGAAAAACTTAAAATAAGAAAACAGAATAGAAAAATTCGATTGTACATTGCGCGCGTGATATATTGCGTGAACACATTGATATAACACAACATGCTTACATTTAAACAGAAATATTTTCGCGTCCATAGTTGGGTGAGTTTCTATGGAAAATATTCGATCGATGGCGTTAGAAAAGTTATTCTATAAACAAGTGTAAATATTGAGTAACTAATGAGTGTTATAAATAGAACATGTGTATCCTCGATATACGATCTGGACGAATTAACTCATTGATATGATATAATTTTGTCATTGGTATAATATAATTTTTTCTATATTCAAATACTCTTGTATACGAATTTTTTAAATTGAATATAAATATGTTAATTTTTTGTAAGATTAAATTTTTTGTAAATTTAAATATTATCCAATGGAAAATGTAGTTTTATTGAAAAATGGGTTTTGATCAGAAACCAGACAATATCTCAGCTGCTTACAACCGGTTGTGAATGCTAAGGAACAAAGTTAAAGCTGAAAGAGAGAATTAAAGGTGAGAAACCTAAGTATTGCATAATAAATATATTAAATGCTATAAAAAGTCTTATTTTTACCCCTTGGAATTCGCGTTTCTGTAATGCTGCAAAATAAGATAGATAAAATATGTTGCGAACGTTTTCCTTGAAACTCCTTAAAAAGGACTCTATACACATATATATACACACACGTACAATAGAGTACTGGCCAGCCCGAGCTTGAGTTTGATTCAAAGTTTACACTTTTAATAACTCATTAAGTCTCCAAGTATTTGTGACGTACTGTAAGAAGAGATTCTTGCAGACGCACTAGAGACAACGTCTTTAAGATATATTACAGTTATAAATTTTATAATAAAATAGATATAAAAAAAATCGCATATATATTTTATGATCGCGTAATCACACATCATCCATTTAATCGGCGAATTCGTCGAGATTTTAATAAAGGGGATACAATAAATTAAGTTAAAATCGACAATAAATTTTGGTATAAAACTATGTAAAGAGATATAAGCAATGCAACAAGAGCAAGAAAACGAAGAAACAGACTCTGATCTCGGAAAGGCATGGTACCCCAACATGATTTAGTATTATAGTTTTATTATTAAATTAGATGATAGAGAACCGAAACAAGACATCCACACACAGATATACATATATTATGTATAAGAATATATATGTTAAATATTAATGCAATGATTACGATTTACATTGTTATAAATGAACATGTATAAAGTTATCTAAGTGATTTCTAAGTTTTAAAGAAAATGGAGGTTTGACCGAGAGATATGCCATTGTGACTTTTTAAGTATCGTAAATTACATTATGATTATATTGTTTTTAATTATCAGAATTAGATCAAAAACACACAAGAAAAACGAAACATCGTGCATCAACAATGTGTTTCTTTAAGCTCTATTGCGAAACTGTTTTCATGCAAGAATTATTATCACTGAAAATTTTTGCTGCAACAATCATTAATCTTTAATGATCGATAGAAAAAGAAGGATGATGATCATTTTTATATATTTTTAAAATTCGATCTTTTAAAACGCTCTTTTGCACTTTAGTGTGCAAACCCACCCACTCTTATTAGGCAGCGACACTTAGGTTAGAGGGATGTGTTTGTATTTCTTATAATCGCCTTACTTTGTATTTTAAGATCATTTTCTATAGTTCTTACTGATGAATGATTTTTCTTATTTAGTGTACTTTGTTTGTTTTTATCTTTCTACTACACATTTACCAAGCGATATATCAGATTACAGATAGAAGAATAGGCCACCATCATGGGATATAGCTATGTGATAAGGACTTAGATCTCTCTAAAACCTGACCTTGGCATTTTTTACCAGGAGTGTATTGAAATCTATCTCGAAAAATGTAATAAGACACACACACACACACACACATACACACATACACACATACATACATACATACATACATATATGGCAATCGTCATAGTGGCATGAAACATTGATATTTGAATTACAATATATTGTTAGATCATCTGATTTCAATACAGCTCTGCAAATCTCTGTAGGTTAAAAGTATTTTACAGAGCATTAATAAGATAATGCCCCACACTGCAAAAATATTTCGTACTTAATAATATAATTTACAAGTTTCTCTCACACATGGACCATAGAGAACTTACATACAGAGATTTTTCATAAATTCAGTGGCAATTGTTTAAACGAGTAGAGGACCATACCCTGCAGTTGACTTTATTTAATTGCATCTCTCATATAGATAATTATGTGTATAAAGGCACAGAAAATTTTTACTTATTTTGTAATCCGATCTATTGTGTGTTCCCGAAACAGAACTTGCCTATCAAGCAGTAAACGATAACATAAGCAAGGAAAGATTGTGTATATTTTAAGAAGATAATATTATTTACTGTATTCTTACTTTAATTAACTTTTATGGAACAAGTGGCAATGTATTTTGATCTCTTTTAGTCAGAAATATGTCGCTTTTTATTTGGGGTGAAAAGTGAATTTACTATATGGTTGACTGGAGTAGAAAGGAATTTATATTTAATTGATACGTGAATGTTTTTTTTTTAACTGGCAGCTTTCACATATCTTTTATGTATTGTTACCGTTTTTTTTCTTTTTTTTTATAAGCTTGGTGTTCATTTGAATGCAACTCTCGGAAGTAAAGAAAAAATAAGAGAATAAAAAAATAAAAGAGTAATTTTCTCTTTTCTTTACACGATACTCTTCAATGATTTATCCATTTGTATGGTTCTCGAGAGTGATTCTCCATAATATTATTCTCAAATGAACACTAGTAGCCAGTAGTAATTCATGTCATATCGTTTTTTATTACTTATATTTTTTTGACAATATAAATTGTGATTTTTTGCAAAATCGCTTGCATATCAAACTGGAATTGTAACCACGATCACGCTTTACATGGATGTTTTTTTTTTTGCAATACTTTGCTTTAGTGTATCTATTGAAAATAAAGTTCTTTATTTTACAATTTTAGTAATTTCGATAAAAATAACATGTATAATATGTGTAATGTTTTCATAATGTTACGTATCTATGATGAACAAGACAGCGTCTCGTGGTTACATATCAAATTGCTTAATAATGTATTGTTATTTCCAAAACTGCGCAATATCATTGAAAGATACTCACAGGAATTCGGTCGTGTAGATTTTCATTTTGTATGGAAATTCAAAAATGGATGGAGTATGAAATTGAAAAAAAAGTACCGATACTAATATTATTGACATTTACGCGTAATAATTTTAAAGTATAAGCGAATTACATTTATAAGAAAAGATTATGAAAATATATATTTATCTATGTCTTCTGTGAAGATAGAAAATAGTACTCTTTCACTCTATATTGATGATATCGGAAATCGAGGCCCGACAAAAAGATACAAAATGCAGAAGTAGACTAAGAAAAAGAAGAAAAAGAGATAATTCGCGCTGTACACAATATATACGATACGATCGATCGATTGATTCAAATTTGTTAAATATCTTTGTATATATTTACACAAAAACCATGAGAAATTGTTCAAGTTCCAGCAGCTACATTTTTGTAATAAGTACTCTCGCGAAAGAGAGACTTTTGCTTGCAGCTCATTACAAATCCAATTCCACATTTCGAAATAACAGTATGCAAAAATTAATATTTTCATAGAGATCGCAATTTCTATAGGTTTTTTATAGATATTTTGATGCAGAGGAATAGACTTTGATGTTTAACTTTTATTAGCATACTTTAGTTTTGTATGTTTATCTGACTCAGTGCTAAATGCTAAATTATGAAACAGTTATATGTGTATATATAATAAACTATATTTATATACAAAAGTTGTTAAGAAACAAAACAATCACTCAAATTGTATATTTTATTTATCTATTAACATATAATTATTAAGTACATTATTTTACTACATATGGAAAATATATATTTTTTATTCTATGAAATATATTTTTCATAATTTTATTATAATTACAAAGTTATATATGAATGAGATGATAAATATATGTATTTAACAATTTGTAACTAATTTGTGTTTCTTAACATTTTTGTCGATAAATATAATGAATAAGCAGAACAAACTCTTAATTATATTTTAAATTTCATATTCTCTTATTAAATTTATTTCTTTTATCTCTATGAAGGTATTAACTGCAACAAATACACAATCGGCCTGCTAACTAATTCGGCAAATTAGAGGAATTACATCTTTTAAATTTGAAATTCTTCTATTTATTCATATCCTGGAACTGCCATATCAAAGAATTGAGCTTGATCGTAAAGATGAATAAAAAATATCGATTGGAGGAAAAAAAGGAAATAAGATTTACCTGTATATTATCATAAATGAAACGAAATGAGGATCAAAGTAGTTGTTTTAATGAGTAAATGAAAATAAATAAAATGATATATCATTAAAATTAGAGGTTTAAAAGTATAATAGAACTCAGTATATATGTACAGTATTTGAAAAACATGTTTATAATTTGTATGGAGAAAATAAATGATTGATATAAAACGGGATTGTATTTTCACTACATCTTTGTTGTTTATCGCCGTTTTTTATGTTTATACTTTACATAAGATTCTTTCTACCTCTCTCTCTCCCTCTCTTTTTGTCTCACGAAATCAAATGTCTCATTAAATAATACATATTTTCTCACGGTTATTTGCAATGATAGATATACTTTACTATTATCCTATTTTATGCATACAGGAGATATATATTAAAATATCATAAATTATATGTGCTGCGTACTTACGTATCTTTATTTCCAGAAACTTTTTAACTTTATTTCTCAGATTTCTCCGCCAATTTTGTTCACTCTACTAGTAACTGCCGCTTTTGCGCGCGCTATTTTCCCGATATTACTCCCCACTACTTCACATTTGTCATGATTGCGCAAGCGCACAATAAAAATGATCATTTTTATATTCGGATGCGTTCGAAAATCCTACCAGTAGGATAGAGTAACGTTTAATTAACCAATCAGGACAAAGAATCTTTGCTCCTTTTGTCCTGATTGGTCAATTAAACGCTACCCACGCGTAGGATTTTCGTACGCACCCTTCATATGCGCACATTTTTATTTTGCGCGGGAAATATGAAAAAATAGCAGAGCAATATAATGCAAGAGAGAAAGTGATTAAAAATAAAATGGACAATATGAAGACCAAAAATAATTTTCGCAAATAAAATTTTAGGGAGCCAAACAAATAATAAAATATAGAGCTAATTTTAGATGGGATAGACTTTAATAAAATTTTAATTTGAAACTTAATTAATATATAATAGAAAAAATTAAAAGGTTGGAATAAATAATGATTTTCTCGATGATCTCGACATTTTTAAGAAAATATTTTAAATTGGTCAAAAAATCTGATTAAGATGATTTTGGACTACCTTCGTAAAATAAGAAACAATTAAATACATAATAATAATAAAAAATATAAAAAATTATTTTATATATTCAATATATATTATTCAATATATATTACCATATGTTACACAATATATATTATCATATCCTTTTGATTCACGAGGTGTCTTTGTGCGAACGGTACCTGTTTAAACTAACCACGTGTGATACAATTATTCTCGATACAAATTAAGAAAACGATGTCGGAACCGAATTGGGAAATGCTTAATAACCGAGCAACCGCAGCGGTAAATACTTCTATCGATTTATTTCTAATAATCTGTTATTATGTTATAAATTTACGAATTAGTTAAGACCACGGCGCGCTGCGAGGTTATACAACTTATATATATGTCCAATATTGCAGGAGAAAGAGATAGCCCTTATAAAGCAAAAAATCGAATGGTTGCATCAGAATATCACGACTGATACTTCGCAGAGTATTCCCGACGCAAATAAGGAAGAGTTTGAGAGATTACAACAAGAGAATATCAAGCTGAAGCACAGAATAGCAATACTCACAAGGGTAAGTTTTTGACAGCAGCTGTCCAAACATCTGCGTATTGTAGTAGAATTTCTATTTAAAACTTTATTTCTAATATATTCTTTGTAATTATTTTTCCTAGACTATAGAAGCACAAAGAGGCAAAGCATCAGCAATGTCTAACACACCTCAAAGCAATACAATCAGTATAAATAATACTCTTTGGGATATTTTTCATAGGGCTATCACTGCTGCTTATCCTAATGTATTAAATCCACGAGTGATAGTGACTACCAGCAATAATCCCAAATTTGGAGATTATCAATGCAACAATGCTATGCCTTTAGCACAAGAACTAAGTAGTTCTGGTAAAAATTTGTTTAGTATTTTATTCTACAAAATGGGGATACATAGATATTATTTATATATACATATACATTGAATACATATTATAATTATTATGTATTATTACAGGTACTAAAGTACTTCCACGCAATGTTGCTAACAACATTATGTCCAAGCTGGAAGAATCCCCTCTTATTGATAAATATGAAGTAGCTGGTGCGGGATTTATAAATATATACTTAAAGCGTGATTTTGGACAACTTATTTTAAGCAATTGGCTGAAGACTGGTGAGGTTCTTCCGCCATATGTCGAGAAGAAAAGGGTAATTGTAGATTTTTCCAGTCCCAACATTGCCAAGGAAATGCATGTGGGACACTTAAGATCTACTATAATTGGAGATAGTATTTCAAGGCTATTAGAATACTTAGGACACGACGTATTGAGACTCAATCACATAGGCGACTGGGGTACACAGTTTGGTATGTTAATAGCGCATCTTCAAGATAAATTCCCCAATTATTCAACTGTTGCCCCTCCAATTCAGGATCTTCAGGTAACTATATAATCATTTTATTGTGCATATTTTTAGCAATAATCCAACAATTATTTTATAAACAAATATATCAATTATTTATATATTTGTGCATATGTATACAGGCTTTCTATAAAGAATCTAAGATTAGATTTGATTCGGACGAAGAATTCAAGAAACGTGCGTACGAATGCGTTGTTAAATTACAGGCTTTTGAGCCAGATATAATAAAAGCATGGAAAATGATATGTGATGTATCTAGGCAAGGTAATTAGAGCTCTCATCAATTGTGTTCAGTAGTTATTGATTATAGAAGAAAACAATTACTTTAAAATAATTATTCTTCTGTTTGATACAGAATTCGAGAAAGTTTATACTAGACTAGATATCAAATTAGTAGAAAGAGGTGAATCATTTTATCAAAAACGTATGGAATTAATTGTCAAAGAGCTAGAATCAAGAAATTTGTTAGAAGAAGATAACGGTCGAAAAGTGATGTGGGGAGAGAAACGTGGTAGTGGAATACCTTTAACTATAATAAAATCTGATGGCGGTTTTACATACGATACATCAGACATGGCTGCTATTAAACAACGTATTGAAGAGGAAAACGCAGATTGGGCAAGTATCATGCTTTACTCCGTAAGTGCGAAACATGTTACTATTCTATCGACAGATTATTCTACAACAAAATCTTCATATTTTTACAGGTGATATATGTGACAGATGCTGGCCAATCTTTGCATTTTCAAATGTTAGAAAGTTGTGCTCAAAAGGCAGGTATCCTAAGGAGCTACCACAGGATGGATCATGTTGGTTTTGGTGTTGTCCTAGGTGAAGATAAGAAGAAATTTAAAACACGATCTGGTGATACTGTAAAACTTATCGAGCTATTAGATGAAGGTAATGAAACGCTCTTAATTGTAAATTTGATGTTGTTATTTTTTATTTCATTTTACTATTATATGTTATTTTACCCAGGTTTGAAGAGGACACTGGAAAAGTTGAAAGAGAAAGGCCGCGACAAAGTATTGTCAGAAGAAGACCTGAAAGCGGCTCAAGAATCCGTGACATATGGTTGCATAAAATATGCCGATTTGTCGCACAACAGAAATCATGAATATGTATTTTCATTCGATAAAATGTTAGAAGATAAAGGCAATACGGCCGTATATTTATTGTATGCTCTAACTCGAATTCGTTCTATTGCCAGAACGGCGAAAGTCACGCAAGACGAATTGCGAAGACACGCGCGCGACACTCCAATTTCATTGGAGCACGAAAAAGAATGGAAACTAGCCAAAGTGTTGTTAAAGTTTCCTGACATAATTCTTGATATTAGTGAAAATATGTACTTGCATCCGTTATGCGAATTTTGTTACGAGATTTCATGCGCATTTACAGAGTTTTATGATAAATGCTATTGTGTGGAAAAGAATCAAGCTGGTGAAATCGTAAAAGTACATATGGGACGCCTTTTGCTCACAGAAGCTACTGCAATTGTTTTGGAAAAATGCTTTGTTTTGTTGGGTTTAAAACCTGTTTCACGAATGTAAAGGAATGAGAACAAATACCATAAGTACTTTTACTTTTTAATTATATAAAATATAGAAAAAGTAGTTTTTTTTTTAAAGAATGAGAATTTTTTTTTTTTTTTTTAATTTTCTTATTTATTGAATTCTGTAACTATGATTTCAAAAAAATTAATATTTACATGTAGCCTTTTATTTTCTTTTATGTCATATGTTGTATTTATTTTTCTTACGTATACCGCAATTGTTTAAAAAAAACTTTGCTTTCCTAAGTTTAAAATCTGTGGCATGAATGTAAAGGGATGAGAATAAATATCACATGTGTATGCTTTTAATTAGATAAAGCATAAAACAACTATAAAGTATTTTTCAAAGAATGAATACAAAACTTGTAACTTTTTAAAATTTAGTATTGAAGTTTATAATTATGATTTAAAAAACATTTTAATATACGAGAATTTTTATTTTCTTTTATATATATATAATATACTTCTACACACACATTTTTATTTCTTATACCGGTATATTTGATAAAAATTTAATAAATTAATCAGAGTTGTTTTTTTATTTCTTATATAATTAATATTTATCTCAAATTGTTTTCAAGATACATATGTACAAATAAACTGTCTAATAAACATCTTTATTTCAAGAAAAAATATATATAAATAATTCTTCAGCAATCAAATGTCTGTGCCTTCGTCGACAATAGAAATTATCTATATATATTGCATCATCACATAATTGCAGTTATTTCATCATATGTATATACTTTTTCATTTATACTGAACAATATTCTCGTAAATTTACATTATTGTCAGCTTTCCGTATCCCATATCAATAATTATAACGTATTTTTAATATTCGCTAAATTTTTTTTTACAATTTTGTAAATCCATATATGTATATACAGTATCTGTATATGTTGAGTGAAATATGGTTTGCTTATTGGTAGTGGTACTGTCTGTGAATGGTATCCGCGATCCGCGTGTTCCACGTCGTGCGATGCGCGAACAGATGTAATATTTAATTATTTCTAGTTAGAATATACACACGTGCGATTAAAATGGTAAGTATCAAAATTGCATTGCGAATTAAATGAATTGAAATTTGCTATTTTTGTCAAATGTAGATACATACGAGCATAAAGTATATTCGCACGTGTATCCTAACCACCGTGCACCGGTGTCTACAATCAATTCTAAATTGTCACAAATAAAATAAAATAAATTATGTTATTCGATATGTCTATACTTCGTTATAATTTCATCAGCACATATTATTGCCTCAACATTAAATCGATTGCTAAAAAAGTAATATCTTATGTAGCAGGAAGCAGCAAAAAACTTTTTCAAACTCGCTGTCATCAAAGATATTGAGAGAGAGGTACAAAAACATTGGGAAAACTTGAACCTGCACGAAACGAGCACATATGTCGAAATTAAGGAATCACCTGATGAAAAATTTTTCGCAACCTTTCCGTATCCTTACATGAATGGACGTCTCCATCTAGGTCATGCTTTCTCACTATCAAAGTGTGAGGTATATATCTATATCTTTCTCTTCTTGTATTTTTATATATATATTAATTTATACTGTTTTTTTTAAATTTACTTTAAATATGTATAATAAACTATTAATATATTTTTTAGTTTGCCATTCGGTACAATCGCCTCTTGGGAAAGAAGGTACTCTTTCCTTTAGGTTTTCACTGCACTGGTATGCCTATTAAAGCAAGTGCTGATAAACTAAAGAGAGAAATGGAAATATATGGCTATCCACCAAAATTTCCTGAAGACAATCAGATGAAAGAAAAAGTAGATAATATGCTAAAAGATAAAAGTGAATCTCCTGAAAAGATGATAGAAGAAGTGGATGATGTTGTGATAAAGGATAAGAGCAAAGGAAAAAAGGTAAAAAGAGAATTCTAATAACACACAGTGGCACAATATATATTTTCGAAAAGGATATAGCTTAATTGATATAAATTTTAGAGTAAGGCAGTTGCCAAAGCGGGTTCAGCAACATATCAATGGAAAATTATGCAGTCCCTTGGCTTAAAAGATGAAGAAATCAAAAATTTTGTTGATGCTGCATATTGGTTAGATTACTTTCCACAGCTTGCTATAGAAGATTCAAAATCTTTTGGTCTTCATGTAAGATAAAATGGAATAATTATCTTTATGCTCATTTTTTTGCATTTTCTATATCTTTTGAATGTTCTATATAGGTGGATTGGCGAAGATCATTTATTACAACAGATGTGAATCCATTTTATGATTCTTTCATACGTTGGCAATTTCATCATTTGAAATGTAAGAACAAAGTGAAATATGGAAAGAGGTACACTATTTATTCACCAAAAGATGGTCAACCGTGTATGGATCATGACAGATCCTCTGGTGAAGGCGTTGGACCACAGGAATATACATTGATCAAGATGAAAGTGATATGTCCTCAAAAAATTAATAAGTAATATTTTTTATATCAAATTATTTTTATATAATTTGTTGAAATTTTTTATTAGACAAACCTTATCAAATATACAAATATTGTTACAGGGATTTTGGTAATAAATCAGTTTATCTCGTAGCTGCAACTTTGAAACCGGAGACAATGTATGGTCAAACAAACTGTTGGGTACATCCAGACATAAATTATATAGCGTATAATTTAGCCTGTGGAGATATATATATTTCTACAGAACGTGCTGCGAGAAATATGTCTTATCAAGGTTTCTTCAAAAAAGAGGGAAAGATAGATATTGTTCAAAATCTCACGGGCAAAGTACGATCTATTTATTTATACAACTGATATTAATTATATTTTCAGACTTTTTAAATAAAAGGTTTATATTTGTAGGATTTATTAGGATTAGCATTGGAAGCCCCTCTCACAAGTAATAAGGTGATCTATGCATTACCTATGTTGACAATAAAAGAAGACAAGGGTACTGGAATTGTAACTTCCGTCCCCAGTGATTCTCCTGATGATTATGCCGCATTAGTAGATCTGAAAAAGAAACAGCCACTTAGAGAAAAGTATAAAATCGCCGATCAGATGGTGCTGCCGTATGAACCAGTAAGAATAGCGCTTATTATTTAATTGTGAATGATATATAAGAGTTATGAAACTATTTGTATTTTTATTGTATTAGATTCCCATAATCGAAGTTCCAGAATTTGGCAATTTGATAGCAGTAACGTTATACAACCAGTTTAAGATTCAATCTCAAAATGATAAAGTCCAACTCATGAAAGCAAAGGAGATAGCATATTTGAAAGGATTTTATGATGGTGTATTATTAGTAGGTCCATATAAAGGCAAAAAAATACAAGATATCAAGAAAATAATTCAAAAAGAATTAGTTGACAATGGTGATGCAATAATCTATTATGAACCAGAGAAAACTATTATTTCGAGATCAAATGATGAATGTATAGTGGCTCTATGTGATCAATGGTACTTGGATTATGGTGAAGAAAGGTGGAAGAAAAAGACACTTGAGGCTTTAAAGAATCTTGATACTTTCCATGATGAAGTTAGAAAGAATTTCCTTGGATGTTTTGACTGGTTACATGAGCACGCATGTTCCAGAAAATATGGACTTGGTAAATATGTGATGAAGAATTATTTTGTGTTAATAGAGCTACTCTTCTGACTCTCGGATCTTTAGGTACCAAATTACCATGGGACAAAAGCTGGTTAATCGAATCTTTGTCAGATTCCACTATTTACATGGCCTACTATACAATAGCACATTATTTGCAAGCAAATCTTAAAGGAGACAAACCTAATAGATACAAAATAGAGTGAGCAATATTACAAGTAATGTGTATGCAATTGTTTTTTTATCTGTAATTATATACTAACATTTACTTGTTTCTCATCAGAGCCTATCAAATGTCTCCAGAAGTATGGGATTATATCTTCTTCAAAGACGTTCACTTCCCTGAAAAGGCAGGGATAGATAAAACAATTCTAGATAATATGAGACGCGAGTTTCAGTATTGGTATCCAGTAGATTTGAGAGTGTCAGGAAAAGATCTGATACAGAATCATCTAACATATTTTCTCTACAATCACACAGCAATATGGCCGAATCAACCTGAATTGTGGCCAAAAGGGATAAGAGCAAATGGTCATCTGCTTTTAAATTCAGCAAAGGTAATGTATCATTATTAATCTTATAATAACATTTTTTATGTAAAATTTTAATTGTTATGTTTCAACACACAGATGTCCAAGTCAGAGGGCAATTTTTTAACACTTGCCGAAGCTGTAGAAAAATACTCTGCTGACGGAACGCGTTTCTGTCTAGCTGATTCTGGTGATTCGATAGAGGATGCCAATTTTGTTGAAAATTCAGCCCATGCAGCAATTCTTAGACTGCATAATTTTATTTCTTGGGTTGAAGATGTATACAATAGGCAAGAAGGCTTCAGATTCGAGGGGCCGTATACTTTCCATGACAAAGTCTTTGATAGGTATTACCTTTTTTTATGTTTGTGTGTTTTACTATTATTAGATAGAACTGAAACATATAATACATTTATTGAATACAGCGAAATGAACTTAAAAGTACGGGAAACTGGTGAAAATTATTCGAAAATGCTTTACAAGGAAGCATTGAAGACAGGCTTTTATGAATTGCAAGCAGCTAAAGATAAATATTTGCAGTTAAGTGAAATGGAGTGTTGCAATCATAATCTTATTGTGAAATATATAAAACTTCAAACAATTATGTTATCTCCCATTTGCCCACATATTTGCGAGCATATATGGTTAAAGATAATGAATAGTAAAAAGGTAAATTTCAGTGTTAAAATAAATTTATATTGTTTTATATAAAAATATAAATGAAGAATGTTATTTATTAGATTAGCATATTCAATGAAAAATGGCCTGCTGTGGGAGAAATAGATGAAATTCTAATAAAATCATCCCAATATCTAATGGATGCTGCTCACACATTCAGAAATCTTCTAAAAAATTACAATGCATCAAAGAAATCTTCAAAGAAAAATAGTGACATAGAGAAAGTTAAGCAAGGAATTATATGGGTAGCCAAGACTTATCTTCCTTGGCAAAACATTGTCCTTACGACAATGAAAGAAATGTATTTCGTAAGTCAATAATATTTTATTCAGTATGCGATAATTAATTTTCGTCCATTAATATTTTTGCTTATATATTACAGAAAAATGGGAATGAATTACCAGATAATAAAATACTTGCCACAGAACTAGGAAATAGAGATGAATTGAAAAAATATATGAAAAAAGTAATGCCATTCGCGCAATTCGTAAAGGATAAAGTAAAAACTATTGGTATTAGTGCTCTAGATTTGATACTTGAGTTTAACGAGTTTGATGTACTTGAAAAGAACAAGAAATATCTTGCAAAAACATTAGAGGTAGGCAATTACTGTATAATTTTCGATTTATTTATTATTATGTGTTAATATATATTTATTATATTTTTGTTTTTATTTACTTTCAGCTTGAGCATATTGTCATAAAATATACTGACAAAGCTCCAGAAAAGACAAAGGAAGGATGTTCTCCGGGGTCTCCATACATGAATTTTTCTACAAAGTCTACACTTCCAATATACATGAGTAATCCGCAAATTTACAGTGGTTTATTTGAACTATCTATAAAGGTTTCGTTTGCAGCCGATACAACTGAAGATATTGTATCGTATATTGTTAAAAAATATAAGCACATAAATGGTATATAACAATTTCTGCATAATTAGTAAGTTAATTGGCTACATAGAATTCACAACAATTATATTTGTGTCTAGATCCTGCTTCCATCGTATTATATCGGTATGATGACCCAATTCTGGGACCAAGAATTAAACCAGGATCAGAGAACATTTTAAAGGGAAAAACTAGGGTTCCGCCTTATGCTATATTTAATATAAATGAAGAAACAAAAAGTATTGAAATCAGTGTTGGAGATAGTACATACCCAATAGGCGAGTACTTAATATATATTGATGAATCTTTGGAAAAGTAAATGCGATAGATTTGATTTCAGTAATGAAAAACTATATTATTGTTATGTAAGTATACAAGCAATTATTTGTGAAACAATAAAAAATATATTATTGAAAAAACAATTAAGTTCATAAAACAGTATTTGCTAACATAATTATTGTGCATTTATAAAAGAAAAGAATAATGTACTTTTATTTTATTTTATTTTATTTTTTAAAATATGTAATTAGAAATAAATTGAATCTGATTGTATTACAACTCAGGAATTTTATATCATTTCTTTTTAATATTTTGCCTTTTTTATTTATATGCATTATTATTTACAATATGTATATTATAGTCTGCAAAAATTAAAAAAAATTTAATACGTGTATATATATCACTTTAAGAAGATATAAAACTGTCAAAACAATATAATATATTTTTTATAATCTAAGAGAAAGGGAGGAAGAACCACAATAGTTTTTTTTTATAAGTACAAAATATATTGTATACACATTTGTCAGATTAATAATGCTTGATTTATATTTAATTATTATTTTCTGTAAGCGAAATAAAAAATTATTAAAATCTTTATAATATGGCACATGATTCAAAATACGAAGCAGTTTAATTCATAAAATATTATGGCACAATGTGCATTGTTAATTTATTGTCATGGAAAACACGTAAAATAGGCACTTTCAATGCAAAATTCATATATCTATATGTGTTTGCCGCTGATCCACTTTGGATCTTATTTTTTTTACATCTATAGCATACGTTCTACAACATCCACCGATGTAGCAAACACCAAAATCCAACCATTCATCAATAAATTCGTGCAAAGAGGGAGCCTCTCCTTCCTTCTTCCATCCCTCCGATACTACATATTTTTCTCCACTGTTAGGATACACCACCAATGGTATAAGATCGTCCGAGCTGCCTCGATTGATGCCTTCCAATAAGGTGGTAACGTATTGCGGGGCGATGCAATTAATGCCGACCGCCAATATTTGTCCTGGGAGTGCATTCTTGTAACATCTCACGGCGATCTCCTGGAAGTTGCTGCCATCCGCTAGACTCTTCCCGTCATCTCTACAGGAGAAGGTCAACCATGCGTGTGCATCCGGAAATTCTTTGAGCAAATCGATTATGGCCTCTGCTTCGTGTACGCAGGGTATTGTCTCTATCGCCAATAGATCAACGCCTTTCTCCAGCAGTGTGCGTATACGAGATCTGTGCCAGTCGATCAAAAATTCACGCGATACATCTGTGCAATACGAACCGGTGTACTCCGAGCCATCGTGTAAGGAGGCGCCGTAAGGTCCGCAAGATCCAGCGATCAGCGGTTTTCGGTTCGTCACGACGTCTGCATCGTCCTCTATCTCTTTACTATAAACGTTCACGGCGTCTTTAGCGTAATCGACGGCATTGCGGATTATCTGGAGACTCTCTTCCTCGCTGACGCCCAGATATTTTACAAAACCGTCAATCGTAGCTTGATACGTGTTCGTCAATATGATGTCGGCGCCGGCTCGCAGGAAATCCAAGTGCGTAGCGACCACTGCGTCCGGATCAGTTATGAGGTAGCGTGCGGTCCATAAAGGATCACCGTCGATCTTTTCGCCTACGTGAGTAGACAACTGCGTAGAGAAACCAGCATCCAGCACTTTTATCTGCGACATGATTTTTTCCTCGATTTTACAAATTTGACCTCCCGATCGATGTCGTACAATTGATGCGAAATTCTCCTCCGCAGCTGATACGTACGGCGTTGTACTTGAATCGCGCTTCACGAAAGTAAGAATAAGCTGGTCCGATTCCTATTGCCGCAGAGCAAGTTGTGTTGAGAATGACTTGCAGCGTTATCGCAGCGGCTACATTTTGATAATCTATCATCGGCAAAGTGCGTGTCACCAACGACGACTAAAGATAGTGACAAAACAAGATAAACAAAGATTACTGATAAGTCTCATCTTCCGTATTGCCTATTGCGCATGTGCTCTAGATCATCTGTCACGTGCTTATCTGTCGCTGATGTAACACGATTGTTTTTGACAGGTATGTATTTGTGTAGGCCGAGACAGTGACAAAAGTCGACGATACGAGAAGATGAGATACTGCGACGACAAAACATTGTCTGGTGATATCCACGGAAACATTTATCTACCGCTCCCCTTTTCAAATAAACCGTTTGACCTTACAGAGTACAAATTTGTTGTAAAATGTATGATGCAATCTAAAGATAATGCAATAGAGGATGCGGAGTTTGAACAGTCATCGGGAGACATTGCAAAGAAAGATAATGATGTTTATCTGTAGTGATTATTTGATCATGATAAATTATTATTATTCATCACATGTCAGAAAGCTGTAAACGCTACGTTTTACTTTTGAGACATGTTTTTATAAGCAAAAATTTTATTTTTCAACTGAATAAGAAAACAAAATTTTTTATCTTTTTATGTTATATTTTTTCAAATATATAAATATATAATTTTATTTTAAAAAGAATATATATATATATATATATATTATAATATACGTGTATGTAATATCTTTTTTCAAATAGAAATATATTAATATTGTGTAAATATTAATATAAAAAATGAAAACTATAAAATATTGTACTGATATCGTACAACTTATGTGCATTTTATAAACAACTGATTATATCGCAACTGCATCGACATTCACACGACAGGCTTCTCATATAAAATGATCATCATACATACAAACATTACATCAGCTTTAATCTTCTCAAACTTACTCCACTTGCAGCTAATTATAAACACGCGCTTATCTTTAATTATAGTAATCATTAGTGATTTTAATAGAGCGTATAGTAATATCCGTAAAAAATATGCATAATTTCGGAGATCGTTGCATCAGCTCAATCGTAAAATAAAAGGAATCACATTGCTGCGATTTTCGCGCGATACTGATCGACCTCCGATCGAATCGCTTTCACGTCCTCCGCGAAGATCTTGCAGCAACCGCCGATGTAACGAACTCCCATGTTCAACCATTCTGATATAGGTAGATTCAAGGAGTGATCATCCGGGACCGCGGTCCATCCGCCGGTCTCGGAGCAGCTGCCGCCTCTGTTAGGGTACACTATCAGAGGAACGAAATCCCGCGACGATCCACTCCCGTTGATCCCCTTCAGCAAGGGAGTCACGTATCTCGGATCGACGCAGTTAACACCGATCGCGACGATCTGCGATGGCGAGGCTCGGTAACAGCGCACGGCTGCCTCTTGGAAGACGCTACCGTCCGCGATCAGCTGACCGTCTCGACAGGAGAATGACAGCCAGGCGCGAGCGTGCGGATATTCTCGCAGCAGTTCCAGCAGAGCTTCCGCTTCCTCGACGCAGGGTATAGTTTCCAGAGCCAACAAATCGACACCGGCGTCCAGTAATGCTTGAACGCGCGGTCTGTGCCAATCGATCAGTTCCTGTCGAGACACGGATTTCCCATAGAGACCGGTATACTCGGACGAGTCGTGTAAATAAGCGCCATAAGGACCGCACGAGCCGGCCACCGTGGGTCTTATGTCGTTGTGCGACTTCCGAGGATTATCCGCTTCTCGAGTATAAACGTCCACGGCTTTTCTGGCCAGGGACACAGCCTTGGCAAGCAGATCCAGACTCTCGCGTTCGCTCACGTTCAGATACCTCGTCAGACCGGGCACGGACGCCTGATAGGTGTTGGTCTCGATGACGTCGGCGCCGGCACGCAGGAAGTCCAAGTGCGTGGCGTACACGGCGTCAGGATCGGTCGCGAGGAATCGCGCCGTCCACAACGGATCGCCGTCGATCTTCCCGCCGACGTGACGTGACAGTTGCCCGGAAAAGCCGCCGTCCAGAATCTTCACGGTCGTCGTCATTGCCGACGATATCCTCGGAATCGCGTGCACCTCTTAAGGTTAGCTTAAGATTAGAGCGAATGCATTCTCTCTTTCGTCTTTTAACACTGTAGACACTTACCTGAGAAGAAGCAATGGATTGCTAAGGGAGGTTTACTCGATACAGTATCCGTTGCCAAATAATATGAACAAGAGGGAAACACCTGGATTGCTTGAATCGGAATTGTTAATGTTTGATTAATTCCCTCGCTGTGGCCATCTTAAAACTGTCGAGATATCGTGTATTATATCGAGATAATAACACAGCATATTTGCAAAGCAGTTTTGAAAGTAGAATTGTCAAATGTAGACTACTTAGATTTTTATCTATTAATCGATAAACGAAGTAATTAAAAAAATGAATACATCTTCCACTGTTAGATATTTTTATATTTTATTTGTTAAATTAATGCTTTTTTAAATATGTAGTTTTGGATAGGTATATATAATATTAATATGTATTGGATTTTATGAAATTTTTTGTATTTGACATTTAAGTTACTGTTACTGAAACATTTCCAGAAAGAAAAAAGATATATGTTTAACTTATAAAAAGTAATGTTTATTAATAATTCTTATTATTAATTCTATATTAATTTGCATTTTTATTAAAAGACGCAATTTTTGCATGCTTAATTTTTATAATATTCCAAGATGATTTTCTACAACAGCGTGTGGCTGTCCCATTTGTTCTCTGAATTCCGGGGTATTGAAAATATCTTCAAATCTAAAATAATAATATAAATGAACAAAAATTGTGTCTAATGTAATAAATTGATCTATTAGTGGAAAAATAATTATTATAAACATCTTACCCTATATCTTGATCTCGTCCAAGCAAGACATCCCGCATCATGTTAGATGATGATAAGAATGGAAGTCTTCCAATCTTCTCAGTGGCTTTCAATTCCATTGCTATACGCAATGGTGCATGTAATCCTTGTGTATTCCTAAGCAATATCATGTTCATGCGATCTTGATTTTTTACATACTGAAATAAATAAAACAATTACAATTTAATGATCCAGAGTTATATCCAGTGTTAATGAAATACAATAAATCTTACATTTTTTTCCGAAGCTTCCAAGGGATGTGCGTAACCAATGCTCTGTCTAGTTGCTGACAGACTAAACAGATAAAAATAATATTATTAACGACTATAGAAAATAGACTAGAAACAGCCATAAATCATTCAAGCCATTTTTATAGAGAAAGAGTATTTATACTATATAATAGGGAAAGTAAGTTTTGAATTAGAATTATCCCCCCTGATAGCCTTTTATATATATTTCTTGCAAATTGGACTCTTTTAACGAAAGCATATAAGAGGAAGATATATTCATTTTTTTAATCATTTCGTTTATCAATTAATTTTAATAATAATGTATTCTCATACCCTGATACCATAGGATTGGCTATATCATAACTAGTTCCATCTTTAATGTCAAATTGCTCAGGTACAGTAGACTTAGGTATGATTGATGGCAAGCCGAAACTCTACAATAATAATTGTAATTAAAATAAGTTTCTTGTATGTCAAGTAAGCTTTCTTAACATGACAGAAATAGATAAGATTTTGGCGATGACTTGACAACTATATATAATAAATTATTTTTATATAATATAGCACAAGTATGATTTATTCTTGATTATCATTGTGCACACACGACACAATTAATATTTAATATAATATAATAAAATTTAAATTGGACAGCCAAAGTTGACTGTCATTGTCAACATAACCTGTCGCACAAATTCATACGTAATTAATTATACAAAATAATTTTAAAATAGCTTATTTATACGCCATAAACACGTCATGTAGAGAATATCAATTATTACCATTTTATCGCTTGAAAATTCACGCACGACAATAAACTGGCGAAACGAGAAAAGGAAAGAATTCGCTACGAATAGTCACGAATCCGCGATTGAACATTGGATGAAGAATCTCATGAATCTCCGGCCGGATTCACAATCGGCGTTCGTAGGGTGATTACATTTCTCGTATGACAAGTTTGTTGGACATCCTGATTGGCTGTCGGATAGAGAATTTCTAGGGTTTCGAAAGTTTCCTGCAATATCAGCTAATCACTAATCAATATGTCCGACAGTTTGGTCTTTAAACGTATAGCAATTGTGCCGACTGTTATAATTGTAATCCATGATTAATGATCTTTTTTCACATATATTTCGAGACTCAAAGCCACTTCTTCTCGAAAAAGGCGCGTGCATCATAAGTAAAAGTATCGCTGTTTTTTTTAGCTGGTTTCGTTTCGTATATATCTTACATCTTATATCGTTTATACTTATATCGTTGTGAAGATTTAGTGTGTAAATAGTATCAGTGAAGATTTATTTATATGCGCACAAAACATCTATTGTGAGGTATGTTCAAAATAGTTCAAACATTAAGCGGTAATTAGACAAAAATGTGGAAGCAAACACACAGTATTGATCAAAATATATTTAAAATTTCAGTTCAAATTTCAGTTCAGAAATTTCGATCAAATTAGTTTCATTATAAATATTGTACGCCTGTTTTGACAGTTTAAGAAATGCTTTAAAAGAATATATGCGTTACTGAATATATATATATATATATATATATATATATATGTGTGTGTGTGTGTGTGTGTGTGTGTGTGTGTGTGATTCTCAAAATGTGTGATGCAGCCAATATTCAATATTATAATAATGTTGTAAAAAGTTGGCAACAACGGCTGAGAGATAGGCAGTCTTCGATAAATTTTATTGCTTTTAATTTAACATCAATTAGCACGTGCGAATAAAAATAGAATTCAAATAAACTTATACAGCAGAAGGAAAAGACTGTCGAGACCCTACATATAGTAGCGCCGCATATAACAATACGATATAAACGATCGATTAAACAAGTCACCCGACTAATGTCAGTTTGCGCTTTATTAGATAGTGCTCCATCTGTTTGAAAAGATAAAAAATTGATAGTGTTTACAATTTATAGGCGATAATCAAAATTTTGTATTTTTTTAACACAATGTCCTTACATAAAACAAGAAGAAGTACCTTGCGGCAATCGCTCGCATATAGATTATTGCCAAGAAAGACTTTGCTACTTATCAGGGTGAGAAAATCTTTATTTCGATAATGTTTCGTAGAATTTCGGTTCAGAAAAGTGTGCATATTATAGAAAATTTTGGATTTAAAATTTTTTATTGCAAAGATTTAAGAAATTTATAATAATGCGTATCAAAAGAGATTCCTTAATTGTACAAGTAACAATACACATTATATGATATAAATACAATAAAAACATTCTTATTTAAAAGATTAATTTACGTTTATATAATATTTTAAATAATATGCATAAAGTAAATTATAATCGCGTGGTAATATTTATTAACATGAAAAATGATATTGCGGTTATAATTAAGGTTATAATTTGTTAATTAATGTTATATATAATAAACTGATTGGTACTAATTTATTAATATATATTTTTGTTTAAAAACTTATGGTCGTCTGTAATTATTAATTAATTTTATTCTGAATAAAATTGTATATGTGTGTAAAACAAGTTTGAAATATCTGTGGATATAAATTTTTATTTTAAATTTTTAGTTGGGAACTAGAATTCAAAAATAAAACATCTTGATTTTTTTTTCTATTTTTATTGAACTTTTGCGTGTGCATTGTTATCTGAACATTCTGATTTTATTGTTAGCGTTAACATTCAACATCTAAATGCAGTTACGGATATCTTAAAAGAAAATATAACTAGATGTGTAGATACAAATGCAAGTTTTAAATAAACACTAAATATAAATACAATAATTTTAAAATGTGTATCTAGATACATTTCAGACTCTTTTCAAATATATGTTATATTATATTACATTATATTATATTATATTATAAATATATTAATAGAAAAGTATATATTATACAAGATAATTAAATGAGAAAAGAAAACTGATATACTTAATTACTATTTTATTGATTAACAGTTTATTAATTACATATATCTTGCTTCTCCACTAATAAGTGGCATTTTTGGACATATTAGATATTGTACTTTCAATATTTTATTCGATCAAAATGCTTGTTCAATGTTTTCTTCTATTTTTTCTGTTTTAAAAAATGGGGTATTTAATATAATCGGCAATATATTATTATCATTCGTTCTTTTAAAACGCCAGCGCAATCGAACTACCGATTAATAACTTAACATACTGAAATAACATACTATATGAGAAAAGCTTACGTCACTAATTTACATGAGATATATGTATAAATTTACATAAATTGCACGCTTTTTTGAAATAAGAAGATAGCAAATGGAAATGCGTAATCTTTATATATATAAGTACATGGTCATAGCCAATCTTTGAATGATGTAGCAAAAATTCTATAAAATATATGTATCTAAAACATTATTTTAGATAAGTTACAGAAAAAAATATAATTATAGTTATAATTATACAATGAACTAAAAATATAATTAATAGTAACTATAGATACAAAAGAAGCATCTAAATAATGTAACTAAATTCATATAATTAGATACCTTACATTACTGAGCATTCTTGTGTATCCTTATTTAGGTTGAGAGATTGAAAGGTCGTTATTTATTTCGGTCAGCGGTGCGACGCGTTTTAGGATATATAGAATGGATAACGGAGATACCGATAATTGAAGAAATTAGCGACGATGTAACGATTAATATCAAAATGGCTCAACAAAGACAAAGAGTAGAGAAGAAATTACTCACGTTAGAGGTACTCGATGAAGCATATATGTGCGCGAGACTTATTAAAAAATAAAAAAAATATCAGAACTTTGTAACGCGCATAAATAATTTATTGCTGATTTAAGGATCGATCAATACTACTAGTGAACCCGGTGGAAAGATCCTCCACCGACAAAGCGTACATATATGATCTTATTAAAAAGTTGCGCGCATTCTCGAAACATTCGGAGGACTTGAGGGAAAATCTAGCCGCGGTATGCATTTATCAGTATTTGCCGGCTGGTCGTGTAATCGTTCGTCAGAATCATAAGGCGGAAAATCTTTATTTTATTGCGAATGGCGAAGTTAATTTATCGAGAGTTGCGATCGACGAATTAACAGGTGAGGAAAATAGCGGCACGAATTATTGCACATTCTTGGACACTAAAATCCAATTGCATCGAACGAGATGATTTAAGATAATCTTTACATCGGATATGAGTTGGAACGTTTATTGATTGATATATTTCCATCAGGGTTCCTGATAATATAATTTATACTTTCCGATATTTATTACGTAATATCTGAGAATTTCCGAATTAATTCTTTTTTACCAACATTACCAATTTAACGCCGCGTCATGATTATTTTGACAACTTTTTAAAATTAATTATCTTAGAAGAGATCATTCTGTGTATATATCAAAGAAAGAGTACATACATTATAAGGTTAATGTGAAAAGCTGTACAATATAATAATTTTTGTTAGGTGACGAGAAAACTATAGACATGGGAATTATGCAATCAGGAGATATGTTTGGCGAAGTTGCATTATTCCATACGATACCGAGAACATCAACTGTGATTACAAAAAGTTAGTAGAAGCGAATCATGGACTCGATGATATATTCTTTAGATTGAAATTTATATTATTTTCTTACAAATATTATTTAGCATCAGTCGATTTGCTTCTAATTACACGGAACGATTTCGACAACATCTTGCGCGATGTCTTAACGCAGAAATGGGACGTTTTGCGTGACGCGTTAGTTCATTTCAATTATTTCAAAGCGTGGGACGAAGAAACGGTACGAGAGTGTTGCATTCTAAGCAAGCTGAAAGACTTTAAGCCTAACGAGGTAAATAAGACGGTGTAATAAGAATTTTACGATGAGAAATCTCGATTATTCTCGCGCATTTTCCAGGATCTCGATTATATAATACAAATCCAGTAATAAAATAGTAAAATAGAATACACATAAAAAGAGAGATGGTAATAATAAATGTCGATTATAATTTGAAAGGTTCTGTTAGGCGATGGAACAGGCATGGTGAATTACGTGCATTTTGTTTTAAGTGGCGAATGCCGCCTTATCGAACATATGCTCGTCCGCGAACGGCCTTCTTATCACGGAACACAATATGAATTATATGATCCTGAAATTTCTTCGGGTCCGCAACAACAACCAAGAGGAGTGTCAAAAAAGATTGCGAAATCTGACAAGCTACCTGAATTGGATTTCAAATTTAATCGAGTACGAGTGTTATAAAAAGAAGCTAAGGGTGCTTTCCAGCAACGGAACACAGTCATGCACTTCCATTTCTTTTACACTATTCAATATTTGAATCTTTTTCCGCTTGCACTTGTATCTTTTTCAACGTATCAATGCACATGCACATACGCATCGTGTTAATCTTTAATGCGAAGAAAACATTTTAAACTAACTTTCTCGTAAACTAACTTTAATTAAGTTTCTCTCGTACACATAAGCTTACAAAGAATCGCATAATTTATATTAACATTTTTTATATGTACCGTATCTTTTATACAATGAATGTGTGTGTAGCTTGCACTTATTGCGCAAAAGTACAAGAGTGTTTTGCAAAAGTTTTGCTTCTAGTTGTGCAACTATTTTGTGGAAAAAATTTGCATTAGTCAATGATCGTATATCAACTAGTTATTTTAGACATTATTAGAAAAACGTTTTGTTATTCTCGATTGTTATCAACTAAAAATGCGTACGTGTTTCATTGATTTTTTTTATTATTGCAGAGACCTGCCGACACGCACACAGACGTTGATCGACTAAGTATTGTTACTACTACACTTTTGGATGTTGTGAGTATTTACAATATAATACATTTTTTTATATGTAAATCTATAGAACTACGTTACATCGAATTATATTATAATATAATACGAAATTATAATTTATTACATTAAAATAGCTAGCCAAATGATGGATTGAGATAATAATTGATTGAAGTTTACACATCAATCAAATTTATTGAAGTAAAATGATTACGTGTGCAGATAAATTCTGATTTGTTATCATAATTTAGGATGGTTGAGAAATTTGCGTGTGTATTAATAGATATTAAAAAATTAAGGTTAAAGGGTGGCACGAAATTACCGATGTCGCGGCGATGTTGATGCGAGAACCATCTGTTACGTCTCAATTACGTTATCCGAACGACGTTCGTACTATATTTATGCAAGTATGCACTTTCTCTCGAGGTGCATGTTTTGGTTTAGGTGAGAGACAAATGTTTGAAAATATTCCTTTTTCCATTCAGTGCGTATTGTGATTTAATAAATCAAAATTTATTAAATTAGGAGAGAAAATGCTTCATCGAAGAATCGTAGCGATTACGCCGATAAGATGTTTTCTTATTCCCCGATATTGGTTGCTCGAGCACAATCGTGCTAATATTTGGGGACGCGTAAAATTGTTTATGGATTCAAAATACCCAACTAAGAAGCAATTGTTCAATGAATTTCTTCTAAATCGAAAGTACGATAAATTGCATCAAATATTAATATTTTTGGTTCTTCCAATTATCAATTAGCGATTTACATATAAATTATTGCTACTACTCCGGCTTCCATTTCAGATGGATGTCATATAAGCAGAATTTAGTTGAAGATGTTATTAAACGACGTGGTCGTTTTCGTAGTAACACAACGATACACGACGTGCCATATTCTATCAGAATTACAGATGAGATAGATCCAAAAATATAATTACTCATTTCGCAATTTCTAGCGAATCAATATTACTTTAAATTACACCAACGTATTGTAATTAAAACAGATTGATAAAATACGAGAATTACAAATAAGAAAAGTAAAAGTAAATAATTATAATCGACAAATTATATACATTCACAAATCATGCAATCAAGTGATTTAACTATACTATTATACATATATTACTAATATTTATGCTTTAGATGTTGTTGATATTAGGGAACAAATATACATATGTATATCAGACTATGGCCGGTATTCACAATCCGATCTTATATTTAAGATCGTCTTAAGTACGGTCTTGAGATGTTATGCGGCCATTCGATTTGGTTGAATGTCTATTGAATGGGATCTTAAAACGACCCAAGACCACACTTAAGACAATCTTAAATATAAGAACAGACTATGTGTGAATACCGGCCTATATCTAAATAATATTTGTCATTTAGATATGAACATTATTCAATTCTCTTTTACAGAAATAAAACACGAGAGTATTATACATTCAATGTCTTATATATTTCATGCTTGTACAAAAAATTGTTTTTAACTTAATATGGCTGATTTCTAAAGGTAATTTCCTAAGTTTTTGAGAGAATTAGATATTCTACAACATATATATAGTGTTTACAAAGCAAAGTGCAAATATTATGAGTATTAAGTACAGATTGACGAGAGATTTTTATTTGTATCTTACGTTATAAAATAGATAATCTAATATTATGCAATTTTTTGAATTTTTTACAATTTGCATATTTTGCGACAAAGTAGAAAAAAACATTAAGTTCTGCGCGCATGAATATCATCTTTGCGATAAAATAAAGAAAGAGTGACCGCAAAAACAGGCCAAAAATAGCCTCTTTTTTCACCCTTGAATTTAGACTTTTACTTGGTACTAAATGATAGTCTATAATGAGTCATGAATCCTCAGAAAGTTTCAGATTGAGCCGGCTTTTTATCTTCAAGATATGGAGGGTCAAAGTTGTTGATTTCACTAACTTGCGTATTCGCTGTTTTAAAACGTTGAAATGGAAACTTACATAATAATAGATTCAAAAAACGTATTTGTTTGCTGTTATGTGATTATTTACAGGTATACGCGAATATACGTTGGTATAAATGTGAAAAAGATATACGGTTACATTAATTTGTGCACTCATTCGGAACCCATTTTGTCGGAACATTTTTTTTCAATTTTTTTGCAGGATCATTTCATTTTTCTGCATATCACTTCATAATCATTTAAAACCGTTTCATTTTCAGAAACTTTTATGTAAGTGTAAGCTAGGTTCTTATTTAAATAAGACGCGTCCGATATTCAACTCACTCTAATCATATTTATACTAACATATATTCGCGTATACCTGTAATATAATAATCACATAACAGCGAACGAATACGTTTTTTGAACCTATTATTATGTAAGTTTCCATTTCAACGTTTTAAAACAGCGAATACGCAAGTTGGTAAAATCAACAACTTTGACCCTCCATATCTTGAAAATAAAGAGCCGGCTCAATCTGAAACTTTCTGAGGATTCATGACTCATTATAGACTATCATTTAGTACCAAGTAGAAGTCTACATTCAAGGGTGAAAAAAGAGGCTATTTTTGCGGTCACTCTTTAAAATTAATATTTTGAATAAATTGTGATAGGAATAAAACATCTCAGTAATGAAATAAAAATTTGCATGTAAACGCATCTTTTTACCATATATCTTGTTTAAGTATTCTATATCGTTGTACTTTGTATATAACGAGAAAGAAATTAATGTGATAATATTACAATGTTATCTATAATAGTTTAAAATATTAACTAATCTATATAATCTATTATATCTATTATATATTCAGATTCCAAAAAGTCTCAATGGACAACAAATAGAGGAGATACACAATAATCTGATTATTTTACGATACATTCTGTATTAGCAAATAAATCAGACGCAATAATCATACACAGATTTGTATTCTCGGCAAATTGTGCCGAGAATACATTTTAATTATTTACTCGCATACAATTTATAGTTTGATTAATGTTTCAAATTCTTATATTTTTCCAAATAGGAAGCATTCTAACAGTCGAAAATGTTAATTCTTAAGGTCAGAAAGTGCATTTATCAATAAAATGTTTCTTCGTAAAGCTTCCACGAGGAAATACGTATATAAATCATTTTGCAAACTAAAAATCATATAAATCATGTTAAAAATATATAAATAAGATAATTCTTCGTATAAAAAAATCTTCGTATATAGTAAGCACGAATATACTGACAATGAGTGTTTTATGCTCTCTGTGACATATATTCATAAGAAATAATTTTCTTCTACTCACTGACAATGAGACGCATTCTTGCTAACGCTATTAATCACCATGGCACATTGATTGAGAGACGTTTCGCGAAATACTAAATTAAATGTTATCTGATATTATTAGATACTATGTTCCGCGATAGTATCACGACATACGATTACAACTATAACAGTAGAAAAATTCAGTCCAATAAAAAATTATAAATAAATCACTAAGTCACATTGAGTCCTGTCTTTAAAACGATTCAGTATTCACAAAAACACACGATTGAAGTCATTATAAGCGGATTAAGCTCTCTGGTCCATCTCGCGGGTACTCATCATCACGTAGCTAGGATTGCTGAAGCCATCTGGCACACCCAATCTTAGGTCGCTCTTCTGTTTCGGCATGTTCACGTAATTATCCTGAGTACTGATGATGGACGGTGCGTAGTCCTTCCTCGAGTCCGCGTCCGCTCGCTCAGTCGCGTCGTTTTCATCCACATCGTTCAGGTCTATCAGATGAAGATTTCGCGGCGCGTTGCAATAACCGGAATCTCGATCGATCGGTCTCTCGGCCATCTGATTCTTCATCGCTTGTCTCTGTCGCGCGAATTCTGCCCTTCGCTCCTGTACGTTAATCGGCTTTAAGTAAGGGTCCTCTTCATGCTTCAACATAGGCGACAGTTCGATCGCGTCCTCCGAGTCCGACGCGGGTGACGGAAACTCGAAGCACGAATGATTCTCATGTGGCCTAGGGCTAAATATCCCGGACTCGTTTGTCTGACAGCCGGGACTCATGCTCAAATACGTGGAATCCGGCACGCCCTCCGAGAATGGCGAGTTCGCGTAATTATGTCCCGGTGATGATAGAGCTCCGTGATCCGGCGCGGACATCATCGTTAGGTAGTCGCTTTTGCCGCTCTCCAAGATCATCGTGTTCAAATCCATATACGGGGTGTTCAGGCTGATGTAGTGCTGTAGCAGAAATAGATAATGCTTTTATTACGTGCTGTATCTTGTTGGAAATGTAGCAATTATTCACAGAAATTTCGTGAATATATATAGTGCTTTGGATAGTATTTATTTTTCTTAACAGAATTATATCAAGCCTGATGCGATTATTAATTATATAATTATAATTATTAATTATATAATTTAATTTAATTATCAGATTACTTATTCTTAATATTAATAACTCTTTATTAATGTTATATTGCTTTCTTGAAAAATTGATTTACGTATTTATTGTACCTCTCGTATCATAGCACAACAACGTTATATGAAAAATAACTCACCGATCTCACACTTTCCTCCAATAAATTGCCAATGCTCTCCGCGAGGTCTGTGAAACTTGGGCGTAGTGTGGGTTTAGCTTTCCAGCATTGCGACATTATTTCATATATTTCGCAAATGGCATACTCTGGCTGCTCCATTCTATACCCCTCGATCAATTTTTGATATAATTTTTCGGCCTCCATGCCGGGATACGGTGTCTCCGATAGAGTAAAGAATTCCCACAGTACTATTCCGAAGGACCATATATCGGATTGTGTCGAGAAAATTCGATCTCTGATTGATTCGATGGCCATCCATTTTATAGGCAACGGACCATCACCTTTTTTTTTGTAATTATCATCTTTGTACATAGTCTTTGCGAGACCAAAATCACAGATTTTCACTATATTATTTTCGCAAAGCAAAATATTTCTTGCTGCAAGATCACCGTGCAATACCTGATAACATGTGTATTGTTAATGTGAAAGCCTTGAAAAACTCTAGATACAAATATTTGAATATAGCTTAAACTTGTTGCGATTTATTTTGCTAATTTTATAACTATTCGATTATATTATGGTAATTTACCCTTCTTTGACTGAGATATTCCATTCCACGTGCTACTTGAAAGGCATAAGATAAAAGATCTTGAGTGCAAATCGGTTTGAGATTTTGGTCTTTGTAATCACCGGGATAATTTGTTCTCCACTCCGGTTGAGATGAATTATTGCTGAGAACGCAGCCGTCTGGCGAGAAGTTGATCTCTTGGGAGTCTGAGCCTGTTCCCGGACAATAATGTACCACCGTATCGGTGCCTGAGTTCGCACTAAGACTGCGAGAGAAGGATAATGCCGCATATTTTATCCTGTCATATGGAGAAGAAAAGAGAAAGAACTTTGTTAAACCGCAGCCCCTTGCATGCACCAGTGAGTGTGTATGTGCATGTATGCATTACTTAGCACCCAGAATACATTCATAAACAGGATGCGGTTATTCAAGTTAGAACTTCTGAGATTTACGTAGAATAAGCTAATACACAAAATTCTCTGCAGTATTAGCATAGAAATTCGTTGAAAATATATTTAATTGGAAATAAAAAAATATAATTAATTTTTCAATTTTTAATTTGATTAGTATTCTTTAGGAAATTATTTAAAACATAGAGAAAGAATATTTATTTTAATTTAATTAATTTGCATCACATTTTACGAAAGCGGTTTAAGTGGTGATTTGAAATACAGTTTAGCATGCAGTTAAAATTTTCTGAATGTGTTATATTTATTAACAAAATAAAAGACAAATACGTTGACAGTGATAATAGAATGTTTATAAAATATGATTTATTGACGAACCTGTTATTACTACTGACACTGGCAGTTCTCGTCAGTATATCCATACCGATAGTAAGATCAAGTTTTTCAGTGTTGGGGTCAATTTGATTGATAAAATTGTTCCTATGTCTCAAAAGATAATTATGCAAATTGCCGAAACGGCAATATTCGACAATCACCAATAATTCGCCTGTTGTAACATAAACATTTTAATTCTTAGTGCGTTTTGAATAACTATTTAATTCTTCATCTCTGTTCAATATTAACAACAGATATGTTTAAAGACAATGCGAGTTAAACGTTATTAATCAACGATAAAACGTCTTTAATCTTTGTTTCAATACAATTGCTTCTTAATGCGAATCATTTCGGCAATACGTACGTTTGGAAATATTTTTAGTGCATGCACCAAGAAGATTGACGACGTTGAGATGCTTGCCAAGGTGCACCATGATTTTCAATTCACTGGCAAGTGCACGAACATAGGTCGGATCAGTAGTTCGACGCACCATTTTCACGGCGACAGTCGTGACAGTTTCACTTTCGCATATTCCTTGCGCTTCTGCTTTCATTACAACTCCAAAAGCACCACTGCCCAATTGTTTTCCTGAAAAATAATTAGTTAGAATGTTTCTGTTGCATCAGACTGGATATATTTACTTGATTAAATTTCAACTAGATTACGCGTAAGGCAGTCGCGCTTACCGAGCTTCAATCGTTCTCTTGGAAATTCCCATTTTTTATCATATGGCAATAATTCGGCTTGGTCATCAACCGTCAAATCTGGATTGAGACATTCTAAAGCACCTTCTTCAAAGTGCATGAGACCTGCTTCCATCAATTCTTTTCTCATTTTCTATGTAAGGATATAATTTTCATTTGGTTAGACAGTATTACATTCTCCATAAGATTTCGTTGCAACATAATGTCACACACACAAATTATATTTTATATATAACTCTTATACGAATTATATAAAGAATATAGAATACAATATTTACCTTTTCACGACGAACCTTAATCGTGAAAAAGATCGCTAAAATCACTAAGATGATACATAAAATAGCTATTGAAGCAGCTAATATTACGTCAAGTTTCTGCCCTGCAAACATTTTTTTTTTATTTTTAATCTGTGTGCTCATTAATACTTCCTACATGTGATATAATTTTCTAGATATCTATTTCTTACATTTTCCATTTTTTACGATTATCTGCTGATGTGTTTCATTTATGCCTAATCGATTGATAGCGCGACACGAATACTTTCCGCTATCATGTTCCTTAAAATATTTAATATCAAGTTCCTGATAATTAAATTTGAACAAATATTGATCATTTTCCATTAACACTACGTTGTCCTTGTACCACGCAATGATCGGTTTTGGCATTCCATCCGCAAAACATTGTAAAATCACCGTTTTATGGCCTTCGGCGACTACGTCGATATTTTTCACTGTAGTCTCGTTCATATTAGTTTTGGTAAAAAACGGCATTACTGGATCTACATAGCACATCAAACATATAAAAAAATAAATTACAATACATTTTTCTTAGAAATTGATTATGATTAAATATAGTACATTAAGTATAGTATAGACATATTCTTTACAATAAACGAATTATAATCGGGGTTTGCACGCAATAATTTTATATCTAAATTTAAAACATTTTTTTTTTAATTATATTATTTTAATATTCTTGATATTTTGAGGCTAAATTTTGATGTGATTATCGCTTTTTTTTAAATTTGTTATACAATGACTACAATTAAATTTTTAAGATACTTTTTTTAATACAATGTTAGACATATAGAGAAATCAATCATTACAATTACCGTGAACACTTAATTTGTAGGTTGCATAATCAGAAAGATCTGGTTCTAAGAGATCGTAATTGTAATTCATTTCATTTGTGTATTTGCCAGTGCAAATATAAGAAGCAGCATCTGATTCTTGCACGTAATGAATTTTTAAAGTTGATCGATAAGTGAACGGGGTTTCATATCGCATAATCTGTAATCTTTCTAAAAATGATAAAATTATAATCAATATTTATGTTAAATTATTTTTCTGCTTACATTTTTTATTTCTTTCTATGCATAGTCTGTATCACAGATACAGACACACAAAATAATGCGAAAAATAAAAATAAAAAATTAACTATAAATTAAATATTTTTAAGCGTAATAATATAAATGTAAAATATGATTTATATCGAAGAAAATGTAATTATATTAATAAAAAGAAAAATATATATATATATATATATATATTATATTAGAAATATTATATATTATTATTAGATTATATTATGCATAACAAAATTTTATTTTTATTTTATTAAATGTTTTTTTCTTATGCAAAAATATTAACTAGCGAAATTTGTTTCTCTTAAAAGAACTTATGATTTATATACATTACGACCAATATCTCAATCTTTTCTTCAATTTGTTTAATTTTTTTAATTGTTTGGAATAATTACCTGTCTCTATAACTGGCGTTTCAGTCTCGTTTTCTAATTTTGTCCATGTGAGCTCATTTGTGTAATTATACACAGAAGCAGCACAAATCAATTCAACATTATCGCCTTTTGTTACTTTTTCCTTTGGCCCAATAATACCAAAAGCACCTACTCCATCTGCGAAATTTAAGAAGCGAAAAATATTAATATGATGATTTATGATATATTGACACATTTGAAAGCATTTTAATACTGATCAAAACTTTTTTTATAAATTATAATTTGTTAATTTATTTTGCATTTGATAAGATAATAATTGCGCAATAACAGATTTTATAAGCGAAACGGTAAATAAGAATAATTTAATATTTTGCATATTTACAATGACGAGATATAAGAAACTAAATATATTTTATAGAATAATGTAAATCAATTTTATATTTATAGAATAGATCGATGCCCATATATCCAGAATTTAATATTATAATTGATATGTATATACACATATTTATATGTGTGATATATGTACAACTAGAATAGCAATATGATTATACATATAAGTTTTAATAGCTAGGCAGAGGAAAATATCTCCTTACCGGAAACAAAAATGTTCTCCGTTACGGCATCACAGTCGAGGGCATTACAAGCCTTACATGTTATTTTGCCCGATACTTCGATAGGCATCTTTGCTCTCGATTCGAACCCATACCTGGAGCCGTAAACGCTTTGCATTACATCCTGTAAAATCCACAGAAGTTTCTCGTTGTAGTATAGATACAGATAAATATTTATTTCATGAAATCAGGTTTTAATAAGAGATTGCACTTATAATATATACCGTCAGTTGAACAATTGTTGAATCTTTAAGTGACGGATAAGTAGGACATCTCAGAAAACTCCATGTTATATTCGGTTCAGGATGGGATAGTACTTCACAACGGAACTCCGCAGTTTCATTAGGTGCATAATAAGAATTAATTTCTGTCAATATGGAAACCGGCTTAGCTGAAAAAAAAAATCAACAATAATTAAATAATATACTGTAGTTTTTTTTTTTATATGATCCTACAGGATAGTTTCAATACCTATGATATCGAGTGTAAAATTTAATTTTTGTATCATGTAGTCATTTTTAGCTTCAAGCATATAATCTCCTGTATCCGTTATTTCTAAATTGTTAATCTTCAAAATAGTAGCTGTTATACTAGTGTTCACAGAATACTTTGGACTCTCTGTAATTTCCTGACCATTTGGTTTAAACCTGTAATAAAAAAAATTTATATCTTTAAACGTATTTTAAAACTATTATTGGTATTAATGTATTATTCACTGATTGAATAATGAACAATAAGAAAGCAGATGATTAAGTATAATTAAGTGCGCTTTTAATATACATATTCGCGAATAACATATATTAACATTAAAATAAAATTTTAATTACTAAATTTGAATCGTATATAAGAGAGAGGGAAAGACAAAAAACTTACCATTGTAAATGTGGTCTAGGATATCCATCAACATACACAACCCATTGCACCTTACCGCCTTTTTCTCCTTGATAATATCTATCAATATGTTGCGACGTAAGATTAATGTACTTTATTTGAGGATCTGAAATTAAAAATATCAAAATTTATAAAAACGTGAAAAAATAGTACTCGCGTTAATACGACTTTCCTTTAATGTTGTAGATCTGCTTTACAATACATGCATATAATTGATCAATTGAAAGAGATTTACGTTGCATACGTACGGTTATATTTTATACAGACATGTCGTTTTCTCATAAATATACAGGCGCATTTTATAATCTAAATTAATGAGATAAACTAACCGTGTATCGTGATGTTTTTCGTTGTCTTTTTTATGTCATGAATCGATCTAATTGCGCACTCGTACTCTCCCGCGTCTTCGTCCGTTACGTTAAATACCGTCAACTGAGACGTAACTAAGAGATAATTGCCTTCAAGCTGTTTCCTAAACTGTTGAGTGCTTACTCTGCTGTTGCTCTGCAATCAAAAAAAAACCACATGCGAATAAATATTGTAATGAAAAAAATCTAGGGATATAAACAGAAAACTTTAATTGCGCGTAACGTCGTTAAAATATGCGTCTAATCCTTAACAAGATACGTCAATCTAGTTCTCGTTAGTACGAAAAGTCAATACATAATTCAAGAATATTTTTTTTCTATTTTTGAGAAATATGTTAGAAAAATAAATAACTTTAAATAATTATGTCTATTTACAAAAAAAAATCTAAAAAAGAAAATAAGAAGTTTTTATGTGAGAGACTCGCTAACAATAAGTATATCGATTTTCTCCACATATCACCAATTAATTTAAGCGCGTTTTCAATTGAAATGTAGTCTTGTTCTCGCTATACTAAAATAAGTTTACCTGTTGCGGTGTACTCCAATTAAATACATATCGTACGGATGAATCAACCTCAACGGTACAATTGACGTACAGGTCTTGTCCGCGTGTGACGTGACGCAAACTGTCGTCGTGAATTTTCGGTTCGGGCAGAGTTTGTTTTACTGTGTAAACAATTTAATTATTCTTATTAACATTACACCAAGAAATTTCAGTAATTACGGCTAATACGTTGCTTTTGAACGTCTTATATGTAGCGAAATTAACATCTCGAGTTGGCCGCACTTACGGTGCACAGACAAGACATAATTGACCTCGTTGGGCTCTTCGTCGTCCTCCTCTATCGAGCACTTGTACCAGTCACTGTCCTTTACAGTCAAGTTTCCAATAGTGAAACCAATTCTAGGATCAAATGATGCCTTCTTTTCCAATTCATCTTCCTGCATATTAAACGCATTGAAATGTTAGAAAAGTGTCTAACGATAAATATTGATCTGATAAAATTATATCAGCTACTTTTATTATGATATTATAAACGAAGGATTTGAGACAATAACGTGCTAAGAGCGTATTTTTAATATTCTTCGCACAAAGCACAATTTTTCTTATTTCTTATAAATTACTTCTATATAAATTTCTTATTCTAAAAAATATTAATAATCATATCCTAACTTTTCCCCATAGATGCTTAACACGTCGCCGCATGTTATACAAACCTAAGAGACTTTTCCGTAAATTATCTTTTTTGTTAGATTGCAAATTATCTTCTGCTAGTTCTGATTGTCAATACTCACATTGTTGTTGGACAAGATAGGTACTAGGTTCGGCGATGTAGGTCTGCAAGGTATTACTGTACTACCGCCGGCAACTGCGTTTAGATGAGCAAAGGTGTCCGCTTCAACGAATAAATTCGTACTAGCTATAACAAGTTAACGTAATTTAAAATGTACGAATATACTACGAACAAGATGTAGATGCAAATATTTTTTATTAATTCGCAAAAGCAGGATATATGATTTCGACTTACATTTTACGTAAACGTATAACCAATTCACCTCGGAATTATTAAAGAAATTTGAGCCGATTTCAACATTATCATCGGCACAACCGTACCAGCCTGTATCGCCAAAAATTGTTTTTGGTCGTTCAAAAATATATTTGTAAAGGCCATTTTCCTTATCCTCACTTATTTTTGACGTTGAAGTGTTAATCTGTCATAATAATAATGTAAAGTTTAATATATAAATTGCATGTGGTTAAAATATAAGAATGTTGTAATTTTCTATTAATTTAAATTCTATTTTTTATATTCTTTTTATATTCTTTTCTATATTTTTTATTTATATTTTCTATATAATTCCAATTTAATTTCTATAGATAACATATACAAATAAATACTTTTATATGGTAAAATTCATATTTTCGAAAAAGACATGCTTAGTTTCAATTGTAAAAAGAATATGCATGTCACAAGCATTTAATATTCGAAAGTTTCGAGAATATTTTCGAGAGAGAATACATTCTCTATTTGGATAATAATTAAATAGCTTCTTATAGTTATAACTGACAAGAAAAAAGTTTTATAATAAAATAATTAATCTAATTATTAAAATTAGAATTGTCTAATTTTTTATAGAATTATTTAACCAATTTTTCTATAGAGAAATGAAACACATCTTAATATCTGAAATATAATGTAAAACATACTCGAAAAAATCAAACTACAAATAGAAAAAATATCGAAATTAAATAAATTTTATAATGCATACCGCTTCTTTCAAGCCGTCGGGATAAATAAATTTAAGTGGTGTTGAGCCCGTACATGTAATCTCTAAAGATTCCCCTTCATTTAACACAATTTCTTCTTCACTTGGCGAAATAATTGGTTTGCTACTTTCCGATACTGGAAAATACAAAATTGTTCGTGCAGTTCAAATACGATTTAAAATATTAAAATTTATTATAGAAATAATTTCTTTTATAATTATATGACATAACATAGCTTTTATTTCTAAACTTTATACCAAGTCTTTTAATTGTTTATCGATATTTTTATATTGCTATTTATCTCGTGATAAGGAGAAACATTTCTCAGAATAACTGTTGCCAAATGTTCACGCATAAAGCGAGAATATGATTAATTGTAAGAGTTTCGAGAGAAACTCGTGTTAGCCGCAATGTCCTGCGGATGATTGGCCCTCCTCGTTACTCTTCTGTATAAAAGGACGCACGTGCCATTTCAGTCTGTTTCTGCGCAAATACGATTCGTAGGAAGGAAGTCTTTTTTTCCTCTCCCGATAACGTGCTCATATTATCAGCCAACATGATTGTTGTAGAAGCCATAGGAGAGAACGTGAGCAACTGAGATTTACAAATAAATGGGTTGTTCCTAACTATGTTATAATTTATAATAGAAAAGATTGCAATGATGCAAATTTATGACGAGAAGTTTATAGATGCGTTAGCGCGTAATCTTTGCATTATCATGTGTGTAAATATGATGCGGTTAAAACTTATTATATTTACGCTAAAAAATAACGCTACTACATAACTCAGAATATCCTCGTTTCAATTTAATAATTATTTCAAAGACTACATCAAAACATAGTATCGTATGTAGAAGATAAAGATGTGTGTTGCAAAATCTGATAGGAAATAAAGTAAAGATTAAAAGAGATTCATTGATCTTAAAATAATTTGATTCTTGAATTAAAAATTGGAGATTTTTTTCGCTAACAAAAACTAATTCACAGGTCAAATCATAGAATTTTTTCACATTGAATATTAAAGAGGTTTAATAATTTAAACTTTAAAAATGTCAATAAAGAAATTACAAAATATATCTTATTCTCTATATTTTATTTCAAAAGGTCATTAATAAAGAATTAAGTCAGAGACTCAAAATATTCAGTATTTTAAAAATGTAGATTTTTTAATACTTTTTCTTACGTTATTCCATATTATTTTACATATATTTGCATTAAATAAAATTTAATTTATTAAAAAAACAATTCTTTGCACATCTGTTCATCAAATAAAAAAGATAGAGATAAGATTAGTGTGTATATTTATATAGTGCAATATTTTAATCAAGACAAACTACAACAGAATAAACAATTTAGATATCTGTGTTTAAAAAGAATATAATAGTGACAATCTCTCAATTTTTATTTAATGTGATATTTAATATAAGAATATCAACTTTCACAAAATGTAGTGAAAATAAACTATTCTTTTTGAAAGTATTTGAATTTATTTAAAATATTTCAAGAATTATATTCCAAGAAATATTCCAAATTAGAAAAAAAATATTAAATTTTAGCTTTTACAATTCTCACGATTTTTAAATTTGCAAAGAAAGAATGAGATGACAAGATCGCAATATGCTGTTGTGATATCAATAATACGCATTTTTTATTGAGTTACTCTGCATATGTTGTCATCGAACAAGATATTTATTGCACGAATGAAATGACTAATGCAACCAAGCATGACTCGTTCTATGTAGTCAATATCATCGACGCCTCTTTTATATGATGTAAACATTTCAGAAATAATTCTCTTTTTGCCGTCTATTATGCATTTTACGGAGCATCTTTAAATGCTACATTGTGACCTTGATTGATCATATTATTAAATGACCTATAAAATTATCGCCGCTTATTAAAACGTACGAGACCAAGTTCAATGAAATTTCATGATTGATATACCGCTGAGAGATAATTGATCTACAGAAGTACTAGTGTAATAAATACTAGATGTGTATATGTAAGGTCACATAACATATATCTTTATTCGATACAGAATCGTTGACTGTATCGTTGTCTCAATTTGCGAATATAATTGGACAACAGTTGGTCGTTACGTCAATTGATTGCTAATATGTAAGTGCTATCGCGCACTTTATTTAAGTAATTAATTAACACTTATATAACAAAAATTTGTTATTTATTGTTTCCGTATAATAAACATCGTGTTAAAAACTTAAATCATTTTTCTAAATTTTCTTCGTCTAATAGTAGTTTAATGAGAATGCCTCGCGGGTTTAGCTACAGGTGAGATTCACCGTTCTTTGGGCATGATTCACTCGGGCATTCGTTTCATCCATGCTTCACAATATCGATCTGTTTTGCATGACTTGACCGTTTTACAAAATTATTTATAAAAACAGCGTTGTTAAACCGCTTTTTTGTGTTACATTTTCAGATGTAGCAATATTCGCAACAAAAGTTTCGAGCAAGTACAATTTACAGTTTATGACAATCTTCATGCAAGATCTATCGAAATATGAGCAATATATTTAATTTATTTCACTCAACATTTTCTTAAATATACACGAACAAACGTGAACTAAATATTAATCGAGGTTTGAAGCACGTGCGCGTATGTCTCTTCTTTCAAGTGATTTAAAGAATTACTGAGACGTTACGGAGACAACGAATTGGTATTTGCTGAACAGCAATAAAAAAGTTTCCACATCGTATATTCTTGGAGCAAAATCTGACCGCGACACCAATAAATGTGACTCAATGACGACCACGTGATCACTATATAGTTCTCACAAATACACATAAAAACATACGCATACATGTGTATGACAGGTACGTCGTGCGCGAGCAGGTACGCCGGATCGCATTAATTACCTTGGCAGAGCGTGAAAACGACGAGTACCAGAACGCGGTATCGCACGTGGTGCAGTAACATTTTCGTTTCTCTCACACTTTACGGGTTCTCACATTTTTACGTACCGGTGTTGCTTAATGAACATTGTAGGACGCGAGCGCGCGCGAGAACAAGCCCCAAAGTCGTTCTTCGAGGGCCCAATCGTTCTCTACTGCGTTCTACGCAGTCACTTTCACACTGAGTCTCTCGTTGAGGATACGACTAAACGAACAGGCCCCACCCGGCTGGTTTCCCGTTCGAGTACTTATCAGAGACGACGTCATCTCGTGACACCATCCGCCTTTTGATGCCAAGAGTTACTTACGACGAGTAATTCCTCACAGTCGCGCATGAGATTGACCGACAATAATCAAGTTTTTATCGTAAATTACAACCGTAAATCTGATGTTAGATGTTTGCTCCGATTTTGGAAAGAGTCGTATCATATCGGCGAACTAGATATGATTACGTGACAGTAAATCGTTTTTACATAAGACGCTATTAAAAATTATTTTTGAATATATTTAGGAATAAAAATTTGTGCTGTATATGTTTCTTAAAAATACGATTATTATACAAAATGTTGACAAAGAGACCGAATGTCCTTTTAATGATACATTTTTTGTTTAACTAGGAATCGATTTTTTTTTTTAATTATCGGCAAAAGTCGTCCTTCATTGGAACTTATCAATTTTTCGCAATATGTTCTTGTAACCGAACCTAAACTTTCCAATTTCATCATACGTTTTATACCTTATATAATTTCACCATATGTTTTTATAACTGAACCTAAAAGAAACTAAAGTAAAACTCTACCTTATTATATTCATTTCTGAACTCGTAGATCTTTAATGTTCAAACTTTTTTTGGAGTATGAAATTTTTAAATATTAATATTATAAGCGCGAAGAAATAAAGATAAACTAATATAGTTATAGATTTTTTAGAATATTCAAGATTTTTTAGAATATTTAACGTAGTGATAAAAATTTATATCATAGGTATTTTAACAATTAAGGATATTTAAGTCTCTTCAATATGAAATATAAATTTAAACGAAACGAGCTAATAAGAGCCGAACGCGGATGGTCGTGCGTCAGTCTCAAAGAAAATTAATTTTGAAACTGATTCGTTGTGCACAGGGCACATATTTTGCTTGGTTCGATACCAAGACTTTTAAATTAATCTTAATTCGAGATTTTTTTAAAGACCCCTCTTACCCCCCTGTAGAAGTGTAGACGAGAAAAATATCGGGCCGAAGTCGCTGAATCGGATTAATTTAAAAGTCTTGGTATCGAACCAAGCAAAATATGTGCCCTGTGCACAACAAATCAGTTTCAAAAATTAATTTTCTTTGAGAGTGACACACGACCATCCGCATTCGGCTCTTATTAGCTCGTTTCGTTTAAATTTATATTATAGATATTTTATTTGCTAAAAATGCAAAATATTAGGCCTGGCAATCATAGGTGCGCGTAGTCTTCTTTATTATATATAATTATAAGAGATACTTACATATTAAACATTTTTATGTGATAAAAATGTTGAATGGTATAATAATAATCTATAACCTGTTATTTATTCGTGCATTTAAGAAAGCTTACTTTTTGAAAGCAGAAAATCAGAAAATGCTATAAATAGAAGTATAGTTTACAATTCCTCAGGAAACTAGTGGGTTTATACAGTTTGATATTTTAGGCATGAGATACTTCTCTCTGCTAAACGGCAATTTTCAATGAGATTATAAGGAGTATCTTTATATATATATAAAGTAAATTTAGCAAAAAAAAAAATATATATATATATTTAAGATTTGCAATTTTATTGGCTAGAATATATTTACACTGAATCTTCGTCTTCATAAAGTTTTGCACACTTTATGCCGTGTCGAGAGTATGACTTTTAAATTAGCATGATCTAATTATGAAGAATAGTGGTTATTGAACTGATTAGCAGAAAGAGTTGGCACGAATAACGCGTCTTCATTTCTTGACAATAGCTTCTTCGTATTTTTTATTTTCTTTAGAATATGTATGACAAGACACAAACTGATTTTATAATTCTACATAAGAGACATTAAAGTATTATTAATATCTGTGTAAAACTTGTTAAATTATTACAAAGGCTATAATTGATCATCAGTAGATCATTCATAAATGCCTGTTGCAGCTTACGAGTGCTATATGCTGATGGCGTTAGTCTATCAATAAATTGCTCCGATACACTTTTTAGTACATCTTTATTTAGTAATCTTTATTTCAATAAAAAAATCCAAATTGAGATAATATTGATTTTTAATGCAATTTTATTTTGTAGTTATTTCAAATTTAATGCAAGAAATAGCAAAGTAGATAAGATGAGCATTATTTACGTTTCAAAATAATATAATACTAATAACAAATATAAGTTAAGTAAGTGTAATGATACTTGTACTTTATATGATAATATTTATTTAATAGTTTCCTCATTGCAAATCTTCGAGGTATTTCTCTATTTCTCACAACATCAGAGTTTATAACAATCTCTCTAGATATAAATAATAAAGTGCGGGTTATAAACCGCAGTTTCCGCTGAAGTATCATATCTCGAGACAGTCTCTTCACACATTTCTCTATGCAGCCGCAGATGGATAGGACCGCTACTAATAAATGATGCGTCTTTGTACAAAAAAAATCATTTGGCGCTTCCCTAAAAAAGAACTGAAATTTTTAGAAAATAAAGAATTGACACTCTTTAAAATTAGAAATTAGGAATATATATAAAGGATGCCAATCTAGAATGTGAAAATAACGCCTGTCTTTTAATAATTTAAAGTTTTAATAATTAATAATAAAGAACTATGTACAATGTAATAATTATCGAAAAAAAGTCAGAAAACCATATCAGAAATAAGATTTGTGACAATTTATTGATATAATAAATATGATATCAAATTAAATTAAAAATGTATGAGAGTAATAATGATATTTTCTATTCAACGTATGAAAATAAAATATATACAATTAAATTCGTTATTATGAATTACGAGGAAATAAGACAAAATTTCTTTATAACCATTAATCAAATATTTTTGAAAAGATATAAAAATCTATTATAAATTATTACACAAAAGTTTGAAATATAGCAAATTTTTTCAATTTAAAATAAAAAGATCTGCGCGTCTCCCGTAATGCTTTATATTAAACATTGTCAATTTGATCGTGGACAATGAGTTAAATTATTATCTGTCTGAACAGCAATCCCAAACTTATATATATATATATATAAATATAAGATAGGGTGTTATAGACCCCATTGCTATCGGCAGTAACAGGTTTTTGATCATTAACGCCCACACTTATCGCGTAGGAACTGCTGTCAGTGACATACGTTATCACCAGAGTATTGTCTTCGTCTTGTTTGTTGAGATATGCATTTCTGTTAATCTTATTGTTCATAAATTATGCTGATTTTTTTATGAATAATAGATCTCTTTAAAATTAATTGCACATACGATTTTTACTTTATTTACCTTTACTTGATAACGTTAACACATGTTACAGGACAGTTTTACTTAGAAATTGCTGTAAAAGATAAAATATTGATATAAGATAAAAAAAACTGTAGTTTATCTTAAGATATCTTTGTTATATTATATATTATAATTAAGATTATAATCTGGACTTAATATGATATTTTATCTAATAATAGTTGAAAAAAATCGAAAAACATTATACTTATTTATTAAAAAATACCAATTTTACATTTGTGAGAAAAAGGAACATCTTGAATTTATTAATACTTTTATTAGTTATTGAGCTATTATTCTAATTATTTGCATTAGACATATTATATCGCTCATAAATACATGCTTATTTATTAATGTTTTACATTCTCTTTGTTTTAAAATTTTAGAATAAATTCTCATTATATTTATTTATTTGTCTTTGTTTTAAAATAAAAAGATTTATTTTAAATTACTTATTATTACGTCTTTGAAAAGTATAAGACATATATAGCTAGGCAAATGTATATAATTTATGAGCGATAATATATGATTATGGATAATATATGAACGATGCATAATTATACAACGTTCATTTTGAGGAACACATTTTATCGCACTGGAGAAACTGAACGCGTTATAAACTACTATATATGTTTAATGAAATTAATATTCCGTTCATCTGATAACTAGCACACATACTGTCCGAATTTACGAAACTATTAGACATTAACTATCTATCTTGACGTTATATGTACATTTTATAATACTTAATACTAGCTTGCAGTCTTCTTATTAAAAATGTGTCCTTACGTATATATCACGACTCATGTTTAGCCTTGATATTTTTAGGTGTCAGATAATTTTTTTTGCTAATATCACATTTTTTAAAATATTATATTAGAATAACTTTGTGTGGCAGAAAATAGGATGCAACTTAAAAATTTTTACAAGTTTTTTTGAGTAATTTAAATTCTAATGTGTGTAACATTTTTTTTTAAATATGATATTAATAAGATTATAATACTAAAACAGAAAATATGACTTCTATAAAAAAAAATATTAGTGCCTGTCATTTCTTGATGGCGTCAAAGTCATAGGAAGTATTTGATTATTGTACTATTTGCAGTAAAAATTAATAAATTTCTGTTTATATTTTTTGTCAAATCCCGAATTCTGGTCGAAAGTATCGCAGCATTCAATATGATGAGCAGGATTGTTTTAAGCAAGATAATATATTATGTTAAAGAGGATCAAACAAAACTATTATCCATGAACAGTGAATAGAGATTTAATCCTAACACGATACTATATAGATATCGTGAAATACCCGGAAATTTTTTTTATAGTTGGATTTTTTTGTTAATAAAGATTTTTTTGTTAATAAGGACAATACAATTTTTTGCCGCGGTTGTATAATTTTTAGTGTCTAAGATAATGATCGAAAAAATATATGTTATGATATATGTCATTTTTTGACAGTTATAAGAAGTCAAAGTTGACTTATGGATATGCCATATCGTTCTCGTCATAAAGCGGATATAGTGTCATTGTAGGATTAAGATATGTAATCCACAGGTTGTTATCAGTATAGTTGCAGATATCCGGTACTTAGGGATATCTGGTCGTTATAATTATCGCTCAGGAATTGAATGTCAATTTATGATGCTTTATACTTGATCATCGTTCAAGCGAGATGTGTTTTCGTTCGTCGATTCGTGCTCAGATTTTTCTGCTCTTGGATCGCATTCGGCAGTGCGCACTAAGGTTTCTTCCACATAAGTAGTAAATTTCTCCAAACTAATCGCACATGTAGCTGGTATTATCTCCTTTTTGTCATACTTTCTACTAATCGTATGCGTCTCCTTCTCCGACTTGCACGCATCCTCCAAAAAGTTTTCCCGCGAGCAACATTGGGAGGAACTGCAGTGTTCCCCGTGACAACGAATCAGACAATCAGTTTTCTCCATATTCGGCTTCATCTAATGACACATTTCATTATCCGATAAAATAATTTTAAAGATAGAAATACGAAGTGTTAAATATATTCTGCGTACCTTATGAAATTCTGGCTGTATAGTAACCTGTGTAATGCCCATTTCGACAAAAAAGGCGGTGACTTGATCCGTGATACTAGCATAAACCTGATGGAAAAAAATGGGGAAATATTTTTTTCAATTGAAAAATGTCAAATAAAACTTTAATTTTTTTTTCTAAAAATTATTAAGTAATTTCCATTAAATGTAAACTATTTTATAAATTAGTTTATCTTACCGTTGGATCTAAAAATATGATATGTGCTGTAGAAATGATTTTTTCTCCTGCTAATTGCCATACATGTAAATCGTGGACATTCACGATACCCGGAAAAGCTTCTAATAATTCTCTTTTGAGAGAATCGATGTTTATATGGTTCGGAATTGTTTGAAGCAGAATCAAACCTGATTCTTTCACTATAGAATGAAAGAGAAAGAGAAAAAGCTGATTATTTTCAAAAATTAGTATATTAGTTACAGAACGCAAAAAATCTAATCAATTATTATAAGTTATTTTTATACGTAATAAGTATCACATTTTACATTATCTTATTATTCTAGATTTATTAAGGGAAATATATATACTCACTGTATGGATAGCAAAGGACGAACAGTGAAATTGACGAAATAATGGCGAAGACTGGATCGATGAATTTGGCCACATCGGAATCGGTGAAATAAACTAAAATCGACACTAATATGACGAAAACGCATCCAAGAACATCCCGACACATTTCTCTAAAGCCTTGGCTTTTTGGTATTGCTAGTGGACTTCGTCTAGTCTTTGCCGACAATTGTTGCTCGCCGTCCTTTGTATCTTGCGAATTCACATTCCTAAAATATCAAGTACTTTATAATAATAAGTACTAAATCCGTCAATTATATACATGAGACCGGTTTGCATTGAAATATTGGCAAATCGTATTCTGCCATTAGAAATGAAAGATTTTTATATAAAATTCTAAAGTCATCACTATTCTGCATGAAAGAAAAATATCTTTTGCTTCTTGTAAATAAATTCTTATATTAAAATTTTCATGACGCAATGTAAAATACTTCCTTTGGAATACAAAGCTATAATTACTATCCTATTTTGAAATTATATGATAAAAAGAAACAAATAATTACAGACTAATAACTTCAGAATTTTGCTTATTTTTTACTTATTTCCATTACAATGAAATATTTCGAGAATTCTATATTTTGAATTGTTTTCATCTAAGAAAAGGACATATTTAAAAATCTCTAACGTATAATATAATACATATAATACGTAAATTTTAACTGTATTTTAAAAATAAAAAAATATATGTATGTATATAACTTTATCTCGCTTGTTAATTAATATAAACTCATAAAGTATGCTTGTAAAGTATTTGAAGAACGATTCAAATTGAATGCAAATTATGTGTGCATTTTTCGTTCTTTGATTGTTTGTAATTTAAATCGCTGTCAAAACCTACCTGCATAGTATTACGTCTCCTTTCTCAGTAACGTGCAGGAAGATTCCCTGATTAAACGTGAAGCCCCCAATTAAAATGTAACATAAGACATTCAGAAGTATTCCGGAAGCGCCAATGCACAGCACGGGCAACGGATGATGCATTTCATCCAGGTGATTGATATGCACCAATGTTTGCAACGCCTCCATTAGTAGGGAGAAACAAAAAGATGCCAAAAAAACGCAGCAGACAAGCATCGTAACGATGTCGATTCTGGCCCATCCAAACGTGTTTTTCATTTTTCTGTCCGACCATGATTCCTATAAGCAAGTTTTTTACATCCGAATTGTTAACAAGTGCTTGTCGACGTGTCTTTGGAGAGCATGCTTTAAATAAAGAATTTTATTTTTAAAGGTTGTCTCTCTAGGACATTATTAAGCAATATTGTTATTAATGAATGTTTTATAAAATTTCCATTAAAAATAATGTATATTGAAATCTTTATGCCGATCTTATTTAAGAAATTCTTTTGAAAGTTATTTTGAATTTTTCTCATAAAGCTATCTTGCAATGAATGAGAATAAAATAAGCAAAATTCTGAAGTAATTATTAGTTTTTTTATTATATGTATAATTTCAAAATAGGACAGTAATTATAGCTTTATATTTCAAAGGAAGTATTTTACATTGCGTCATGTGAAAATTTTGATGGTACAAGAATTTATTTACAATTAGCAAAAGATATTTTAACTCCATGCAAAATAGTGATAACTTTAGATTTTATATAAAAATCTCTCATTATAATTAAGGAAATTGAAAAGAATTCAGTCTTTAATCCCTAGTTTTGGTATTGTTAAGCGTACCTTTGTTTTCGTCGATAAAGATGTGACAGAACCCTGTTCTTCTCCGTTAATGCAAATGGATGAATTTCCCACTGAACTGCAGTTACTATTGTTTCTGTACCTTTCTCGATAGCTATACTGCAAACAATGCGATTATGTGTAATTGCAAATTTATATCATGAAGAAAATATCGCTATAGATAACGTTTCATTCCGGTAACGTAAGAGCACTTCAAAATCTTATTAATCTTTATCAATTTCTAGCAAGAACAATACGTTTCACTAAATTCAACGGATGAAGCATTGATATGAACTTGTCTCACTTATCGAAGCGACACATGTCAATGCAAATTTTTCTAGCTATATATTTTCTCGCGTTTTTCTTCGAAAATATCCGAAAAATGAAAGATCGCTTATAGCTTCTCTTGCATGTTGAATATTATTTATGTTTCATTTACGATAAGAAGTTACATTTTATATCATTTATTCTATAAAAAAAAGTTAAGTTTCCCTTTTTCTTATATATATTTATGAAGATACCCCAACAGCACGCATGTTCAAAAGATGTTCAGAGGACATCCAGAGGATATTTTACATCCTCTGGATGTCCTCTGGACATCTTTTGAACATGTGTGCTGTTAGGGTAATGATTACGTGAAGAAGGCTCACTTGAAATCGCTATACAATGGACACGGAATAGATCGAAAGCTTAATTACATCATTGTCATTTCGTAAGCGAGACTTAGGAATGGTTTGCGGATTTTCGTATTTACCTTGATCGAGGCGATGCAGCCGACGAGTGCCACGATGTTGCAGAGCATGTGATACGCATTGAGGAGCAGAGTCAGCGAGTGCGTCAGGTGACTGGCGATGATCTCGATTAAGAAAAAAGTCGTGGTAAAGAACAGCACCAGGTACAACTGCACCGGTTGCAGCCTTCTGAACCACTCTTTCACAGCCATGACCCTGCTCGCAAAGTCACGTGTGGTGAACGTTTCTACTCTCTACGATGATATATCGCGATGTATATGGAGAATCACTGTTATTTCACGATTGCACGATATCACTGTGTAACGATCGAACGTTCCGTATTATCTGCAACTGCATATTCGATCTCGCATGAATTTATTTACAGAACTTGTTTCGGAAACCTGTAGAAAAGATGACTTCTTTTTGATAAAATTGTGTGATTTCTGAAAACTTCGGAAACTTGTTTACTTGAAACTAAGATTGTATTGTGTGAGTAAAAATGCGCGATCATCTTTTTATTCGTAAAAACAACTCACGTTACTTAAACGGGTAAACAAAAATTAATTTAGATCTTGGTGTGCAGAATATATTACAGAGATTATCTACTTTAAGTTATAGTTTGTCTCTTTTTGTGTAAATGATAATTTATATGCGAAAGAAAATTAAATATGATTGATCAAGTGAATTGAAAGTGCTCAATTCAAACTGTTTGCTTTCATCGGTGGTAAAGAGGACAAGAATAATCATACTGCGCTCTTATAATAATGATATATACATATAAGAAAACGTATATTTAATGAGGGGAGATTACGCATTGTTGTTTATGAGATCTTCCTCAAGCGACACATAATAAGACAATCTGCAAACTCTTATGCTCTGCAAACATACTATTTAAAGAAACAAGACATGAATGTTAAATCTATCGCGTTCGATAAGACCATTAGCGAAGTGCAGTCAGTCATTAAAATACATTGCGAATAAAGACTCTTTCTTATAAATAAATTTTGTGACCACGATATTTTTATTTAGCTAAAAATTTATATTTTTTAATTTAATCCATGCATATATTCGCATATATACGTCTGTTTTTTTTTACTCGATATTCCGAAGTATTGCTTATTATATATTTTAATATCAGGATTTTAAGAAAAAAATATTCTGGTTATTTAATAAAAAAGAATTAGATATTGAGTTAAAATAATTTCTAATTTCACGTTATCACCTATATATGCACCCACGTAAAAGCGCACTATCACTCAATACACATGTTGCCCTTTTGCTGCATTTAACAGCGAGATTTTGTCAATTGAATAATATTTAACACAATTTTTTTTTAAGCAAGTATATGTAGTGAAAGATTAATTAAACGTAATCTTTGCAATTTTTATGAATAAATGCACAGCGAATTATCTCAAAATCGTTTAAACTAGACAAGATTCGCGACGATGTGACTCGCCACGGATAGATCGTCGAAGGAGCAGACACCCGACTGAATGGTGGTCGGCGAACGGACAAAGTGATATTGGAACATGAAATGCTTCGATGTCTCCGTGCTTGTTTAACCGTTGAACTCGATGACTCCAATGCTCAGGATGCATCCGACCGTTACAAGTTTTTCATCAGTTGTTAGATCGCTCGACACGAGAATGCGGTGTTTCTGTTCGCACCGATAAAACTTTCACAAAATTAATCTTTATAGCTGTGCAGCGCATCTATTACTCACTGTCAATTTACCATAGATAACTTGCATTTCGTGGCTACGGTCGCGTTTGTCGTCTCAGCGCTCCAGGTTCTTCTAAATCCGTATACTTGCCCGAGAATACAATTATTGTTTGATCGCACGGACAGAATTTATCGTGGCGAACGTTTGTTGCACTGATGAATAATTTGTGGTCGCCTCTAAAAAGTTTACTCGTAGAGTAAACTTTTCTACCTCGTCCAAGAACGCCGCCAACAGAATTCTCGCCTACGCTAGACATTAACGTGATAGACGACGCAAGATCGTCTCTCTACGCGGCGCTAACCTTCGACAAGACAATTTAGTTAACCGAACGTAAATCTGTTTAATCATTGCTGTTACACGATATGTGCAATAATTTTGATGAATCGAGAAATTTGTGGCGGAAAACACGTCTGTGGTATTACGCGCCGCGTACACAGTCGAGAATTCGCGATTTCATCGATCATCTTGTTTCATTCTACATCGTCATTTTAATGCAACTGTAGATACGATTGATTGCCGATAAATTAAAATAATACCAGAAATGAAAGCGTAAGCAATACAATTTCAAACGCCCTAATCCCAATGCATTTCAAAAGAATTCACATTCTTCTTTGACACAATATTTTCACAGTCTCGGCTAAGATACGATGATCAAGATATGATGTTCTGATTTCGCTAATGAATTAGATACATAACGTTATTTTTTGCCCGCATTTTCCAACTTTGTGAGCCGTTTCTGATTTATAGCATCCAGTCAGAAAATTCGAATTTGATTGCAAAAATGCACGACGGAGAATTTTACCCATGGCTCGTTCATTGTCAATCTAAATTGAGCGTGCAATCTTCGCGGCATACACCACATCACGATGACATACATAGACACAAACAGCACAATTCATACAGCGTGTCACACGCACAGATCCGGCATCTCTGTGTTAATTCTAGGAGGGGGCTATCAAAGCGTTAGTTGCGAACATCCGGGCGCGGTAATAGGCTTTGAACAACGAAATGCCCGCTTCTCCAATCATTAGCGGTCCAATCTTGAATGCTCAACGCGAGATGATTGCACTGGAACGTAAAAATGCAACAAAACCGGTAGAGCGATCTATCGATTTTTCCATTAAATGGATTGAGAGCTTCTGAATAACATTGCACCATGACTATCTTATCGGAAAGCTTACGCGTATAATCTGTAATAATAATAATTGTAGAAAGAGTGATGGCGCGGTATCTCTCTCTTAATGTATTTCCATCGGATTCGTGAAGTTTATCGTTTCTAAATTATATCGCGTAAACCGCGTCTCTCTCTGAAAAGTAAGTGTTAAATTATTGTACGTGATTTTTTACGAATATAATTTGCTATTTACGCGAAGAAAGTTTATAAATTACGTGTATTTTTGTGTATGTGTGCTTTCAATTCTCTCTCAAAGGGACGTCTTATCATTAGATAGTGATGAGAAAGTTGCACTGACTCTAAACTCTGAACTCTGGTAAATTGTTAATTAAAGACATCTATGTGAACACATCAGCACTTTCTCTATATATATATTATGCTATATTGATATTCCGTGTCACTTTTTACGAACTATCGAACTCTGAATTCGCACCGCAGATTTTCTAGGGAGAGTCGGTCAGGTCGCGAGACATATCGCGGGCGAACTAACGTTTGTGTCTGACCACGCGTGGATTATATCGGCTGACCATTGTATGTGATTGTGGCACAAGCGAATAGTCGTCGATAACCCGCCCTTATCTGCTCCTATATCGAATAATCAAGTAAAAGACTCGAACGGAGTATATCGGAATGACTGCCAGATAATCGTGAAGCTATGGAGAACGCACTCGTAATCGGCATCGAATTCTTCCGCGCAATCGGAGCTGAGACTTCTCGATATATAAGTCTGTATCATAGGATTATATACATATATCATAGAATTCTTATGTTATCAATCATGCATTTTACATAGGACATTCCTATAATTGGATGTATTATGTCTTATATGTGATACTGCAAAAAAAAATAATCAGAAATCTAAATTTTAGCATTGAAAATATAGATCCTCTTTTATTTATGTATATCCTGTTTTAAAATACATCAAGTCTACCGCAAATCCCATTCGTTACGCAAATATAAATAATAGATTGGGAATGGACAAATTACAAAAAATTGATTAAATGATTCGAAAAAATTCTCTTATCGTGTGGAGCACAATGAGTTAGCCTTGTCGACATCGTCTGCGCACGATTAGTTTCCTTTTTCTGCTGCATGCACACGACCATGTTCTCTTTCCGGAACATTGTTATCACAGAATATTGTGATATAACCGATTTGTTAAAGTGAGGAAAATGAACATTAAGGATCTTACGGGCGGGCATGTTTATGATTTTTAATTACTGTATGTTTTCGCCATTCATACTTGGCGATAATCGCCCGGTATAATTTTTGGTAAGATTTATTTATCATGGGCGTGCGATATCATTATTAATTAATTTTTTTATGACCATCAACGAATCTCAAACACGTGCAATCGGATATCTTTGTATCCAATGTATGTCGTATTTGCATGAATAAATATAAATAATTCCATTATAGATTAATTTTTAAAAAGGCAACAATTCTCTTGGAATATCTCTAATTTTAAATCTCAAAGTATTTGTCATTAAGCAAGTTCAATTATGAATTATATTCGCAATTTATTTATGCAGATAAAAAATTAGCATGTTTTTGTAAAATTTAAATTATTTTTGACTGAAGATGCCTTAATAATATAATTAATATAACAAAGAATTTTAAATTTTCTGAAATTGCTGTGTGTTTTGAATTGAGAGCCATCGAGATGTTTGTCTTGATATCGCAATAACAACTTTTTGAAACGGTTCCGATATCTTAAAATCCTTCCTACGATATCTCAGACTTGTCATTTAACTGTTCTTATCTAACAATAAGCGATAAATTCGATAAGCGATTGGCTACCATTCCCAGTGTATTGGATAATCCAACTTCGTTGATCATACAAACGACAAACAAAACCCATACATCTATTTCTTCATTAATAATTTATAATGCTAAACATAAATTCATTGAAAAATATGTATAAAATTTCATAGTTAAGGATAGATCCGTAAAACTTATATTAATGTATATAGAAATATAATTTTTTTGGAGCGTGATTTAAAAAATTCAAGATATAAAAAATACATATCCAAAATCGTGATACAATCATAACTTTATTTGAAAACTATTATTATTTTGATTATTAAGCATTATTTCAATTTATATTAATTTATTGTTTCGTCTGCGTAAAGTCAGCAACCAGTTACTTTCTAGCAAATAATAAAGTAAGGAGAAATGTTACAATTTAGAGATCGTCAATTAGATATGCTTAGTAACGCATAAAAGCGATATTTTCTACTTAGATATTGCTGCATACACGGTTAATGAATGTCGAAAGTAAATGCGCAATGTGATAATTATCCGCCGAAGAAATCCGATCGACAGTTCATCTGATTCACGCAATGCATTCCTTCCGGATCTTTCCCCAGGTTCTCTTTTCCAGAAATTTCTTATATAGAAAATATCTTACATCTGTAATTTATATAACCATTATGCAATATTAGTTTCTAATAAAAAGCATATTTTCCGAGCTTTGTAAAAAATTAGATATGTATCTTTTGAAGTATAAATTCACACATTATCTTCTATATAAATAGAAGATAATGTGTGAGAGAGTTCTAGACTCACCTTCAATAATCACAATTTACGAAAAATATCATTTACTTATCATTAGAATACAATCTTTAGTCAGGGATTCCTTCTCGCAATGATCGCATTAATATATTATATATTGTAACAACAAACGAATAATCTCTTCTTTACAGATATTCTTTTCAGAATGTCTTTAAATTTTAATATCAGTCCCTTTAAATTTATTTATATATACAATTTCTTTAAAATTAATCAGAGATAGAAAATTTCTGATATATTTAAAATCTATATTAGCCACATTTTTGTCACGTTTTAAATTTTACAGGATATCCTGCTGATTTTTATTACAGAGATCGGAACCAGTATAATTTCGGCAAAATTTTCTGCAAAATATTATATATTTTACGTGCGAATATCACCGCATTTATATCACAATTAATATCAATAGAAATCATTTATACATAGTACGTCGAGATCATACCGGTATTAAAAGATTCGATTCCCGTTCTAGCACAATAAAAACGAAAGTCGCTAATCTTTCAATATGTTCGTTCCTGGCGAATGAAGTGGTACGTCTGTGTGCATATACATATAATTGAAGAACCCACTGACTCAAATCCACTCGAACTTGACCACTCGACCACATCCATTTAACTCGTAGCTTTCACACGTGTTACGCTCGTTCAATTACGATCGCTGACTCGTAAAATCTGTATCACGGTCAACGGGCGTCGCGAAAAGCGACTCTATGATATTTGATCGGTGAAGAAACACAAAGGCTCACCTAACGTAATATTTCTCGTCCAAACGTGGACGAGAAAGAGACCAAACGCTCATCCAAATGCGCGTCTCTTTTAACGACGAAATCCTGATGATGTCCCCTTGCATCTTCGCGTGTCAGTCCTGCTTCCACTGACGATGTCCGCTTCGGCGATGTCATGCACACGATATGGCGAAGATGTTATGCGATATTATATATGCACGCTATCCTCCTTTCCACGACGATCCCCATCATTAGAACCGAGGAGAAACGAGAAGATGATGAACTACATACGTGATTAAATGCCTCAAGTTCGTAGCAGCGAGACGCTCGACTTTACCTACTTCAACAGCTCCACTTTTCCGGTAAATTCATGAGGGATTAAACAGCGAAAGTAACCGCGACTATTTTTGCTTCTGCGTATCAAACTTTGATTTCTTTCCCGACTAATTAAAAATAAAACTCGTAGTTTAAAAACTATAAATAAAATTCTATAAATGTTATATTTAAAAAAATTATTCTTTTTTATCTTTCTCGTTGTATAAGACTCCGTGTGCCAAAGTCAATATCGCTGAAAGAACACTTGAGAGTACCGTCTATAAGATATCAGACGAATATAAAGAATGTTTTGTGTGCTTTTTTCAAGGATATTGCTTAGAAAAATAGCTTAGAGACTTTTATGTGACAAGACTTTAATAAAACAGACAATCACAAAGAGAATACGGAAGGAAAGAACACGTTTACAACACATTTCTTAGAATATTGTTATTAATTGACATTGGTTACGTATATCGATTACGTTATCTCTCCGCTAAACGATATAAATTAATAATTTGACGAGATATTAATAGTTGGCTGTCGTTGTGATATTTGACTTAATCGAGATGTTCATAATGTTTGCTGAATCAATGAGCGACGCGTAATCCGCGTTCTTATGACGAAGCTAATAGAAAGTTGACTACTATAGCATTGTTAGTTTCGTAATAAAATCGAGGAATGCTTGTTATGATCATGATATGCTTGCTGGCCTGGCATAATACTGTTGTTGCCGATACCTCGCAGTTTCCATTCGTTTACTTTTAAGGACAAGAATAAATTATTGCGATGAACAAAACAGGGAAATGTTTTCTATCAATTATCTGTTTGCTTTAACTTTCGGGAAGCAGTACTCGAATTTTATATATCTGATTTGTATAAGCGTGTCTTTTTTAAATTACATACATTAGATAAATTAAGAATATGAAAAAATTATTTTGTGCTTAAATTTAAATATTAAAATTGAAATTGTTAAAAATGATTTACATATCTGTATATATATTCTGATATATTAGACATGTATCAGAAAAAATGATAATTGTTCTTAGATATAAATTTTTTTTTAATGGATTATGTATAATATTTTTATATTTCGCACATATATGTCTAATATATGTACAGATATGTAAATCATTTTTAATGACTTTAATTTTTTCTGACACATGTTTAATATATGTACAGATATGTAGGTAAATTATTTTTACTAATTTTAATTTTAATATTTAAGCACAAATATACATATATCAAAATTTATCGCGTGACAATGATATTTACAATAACGGTGCACACATATCGAAAATTTTTTATATTGAATTTCAATCTGTTTACAGGATCATCGTACACATTGTATATACATTTGCAAATTAACGTGTTCAGCTTAATAAATCGAATAATGGACGTAAACATAGTACGCTATATTCTAATTTTTGAATCAGTTTCTATTGGATTGATAAGCTTATTAATTAATTTTCTGGAACCCTATTTACCTATTTTTATATCTCGTGGGTTTCGCTATGGGAGATGTAGCTCGAAGGTTCACCACGTTATATTAACAAAACTCGAAATACCTAAAAGGTAAGTTAAAAATTAATTAATAATATAGCTCTTTATAATACAGCTATATATAATAATTAGGAATCAATAATAATTAATTAATAATATTGCTTTTTATAATATAGCTCTATATAATAATTAGGAACTAATAAGAATCAGAGAATGCAAACGATGCATAATATTCTTTGAATGTTTCCAGAAATTTAATTCTTGAAATTTAGTTGTATGCGTAACACATTTTCTTCAATTCTGAAATCTTTCTTTCTTTCTCTCTCTCTCTCTCTCTCTCTCTCTCTCTCTCTCTCTCTCTCTCTCTCTCTCTCTCTCTCTCTCTCTCAATCTGAAATTATTTTTCTTATTATATGTATATTTCAGAATTGAAGAAAATGTGCTACGCGCACAATTAAGTTTCAAAAATTAAATTTTTGGAAACATTCGATGACGTATCGACAACTTGTGCTTTAATTCTTTTGATTGGCCGTTCTCCTAATTATTATTTAGGTGATAAGTGTTAAAAAATTAAAATGTGTTCTTTTTTGCAAAAAGTATAAGATAACTTATTGTAAATATTAAAGAGGCGCTTTCTCTACTTTATGCTTTTGGCAATATCTATAAGTTTAATTATTTTGAATTTCTAGATGGTTTGGACATTATTATATTATCTGTGGACCAGCAATGATATTTTTATTTTGCTTAGCGTTAAACAAATATTTTTATAATGAAAATGCTCCCGAAATTGTGCTTTCATTATTGGATACATTATTAGGGACATCAAGAAAAGCCTTAGGTATGCACTTGAATTATCTGAAAATTATTAATGAATTTATAACAAATTATATATATGTGTGTGATTATCATTTTAGTATCAATAGAAAGTGTAATTCTGGCTATTGTCGTGTTTTCCATACATATCTGGAAAAGAATATATGAGATGTATTATGTCTGTGTATTTAGTGATCAAAAAATAAATATATTCCATTATGTACTTACATTCTTGCATTATTCGACAACAGTATTATCTCTAATTGGAGAATCTGAAGGATTTGTTAGAGGTATATATCCTTGAAAATTTACAAATATATTAGATATACTATGTTTTTGTGCAATTTGTAATCTCTAATTTCTTTTTTGCTAGACTCGCATATGGATTTGTCCTTACATAATTTAACAACTGTACAATTGATGTGTGCATTTATATTTTTATGGTCGACATATATACAACTTGAAAGTAATTTTATTCTTGCGGGATTACGTAAGAATCAACATGGCGACATTGTAACTAAAGAGCACAAGATACCATTTGGTGGATTATTTAAGTACATATCAAATCCATTGCAATTTACAGAAATAATTATGTATATAATGTTGTCTGGATTCCTCTGGCAAACTTCTACATTCCATTATGTTACTCTTTTTGTTATAATAAATCAGGTATGAAACAGTTACATATTTCTTTTTTTTTCAGTAATTTTAAGTCAAAGATGTAAATTTCTATCTTTTCGCAGATCGAATGTGCAGTTTTATACGATCAATGGTACCGAAACACTTTCAAGAATTATCCAAAAGAGAGGAAAATTTTAATTCCTTACATCTGGTAGCTTATGTGTCTTCAACTTATGTGTCTCTCAGCACATAAGTTAATAAAATATATATTACATTATTATGTATATTGCACACGTACACACAAGAAATCTATTTGTAAAATAATTTTTTTGCACAAATATACACATCTTTTATTTTTACAAAATAAAAATAAATAAATACCGTGTGTTATATGTATTTATTATATTCATCATTATGTATATGTATAAATGAATGGAGGAATGGTTGAATGGAGTTGGATGAATGGAGGAAAATAATTGATCAATGTCGACTACTACTTGCTGTTCTGTTATCATAAGAGTAGCAAGACTCTTCTGGTAACGTAGTATTACGATACGAAGATTGCGAAATTTTGTGACTAATTTACAACAGGTGGCTCCATCTACCGTAATGCCACTGAAAACACTAATTTACTATAATATGCCGAATCGAAAGGTTAGGTGTCAAGAGAGAGTGTGCTTTCGTAATTCTGTGACATTTCGTTGTTAAATATATCACAGTGAAATATAAATCATCACATTTTTACAGATAAAGGAAGAAAATTTACATTACCGAAATTTTGGACATTCTATAAAAGAGACCAATGAGACAATAAATGTTTCTTTTAGATAATATATAGAATTCTACGTATATGTATACATGAAGTGACAATCTCATTGTCAGATTCTTCAGTTATCAAATTATTTACAGTAAGTTATAGTTCTATGAGAAAGTATTGTCTAGATTAAAATAATTTACTACATTGTTATTATGTTGATTTAGTAATGATATCTAAAATTGAATAATCTTATTGCAGATTATGGAGACACCAAATAACGCGACTATATCTGCTAAGATTGCCGAGGAAAGTGTAACCGTACGTATTTTTCATTAGTAATTTATAAAAGCTAAGACATTCTGTTTCTCTTATGACAATCCAATGGCTCCTTTGCTATGATTTTCTATGATTGTTTGTCAAATAAAAAATTAATTTTTAGTTATCAAACAAAGCTAACTTCCATTGCTAACTTTCATAATATCGTGTCTGCACTTGCTTTAAAGTTTTATACTAATATGGCCGCTCATTTGTAAATCCATTTGCAATTTCGTTACACACAGTGTGATGAGAGCATCAAAGGCTATGTAGAGCCTAGATTCGAGTGTCCCATTTGTCTAACATGGTTACGCGATCCAGTTTTAACAACCTGTGGACATAAATTCTGTTCACAGTGCATTTATACTTGGCTTGAGTAAGTTATATTTTATTTAATCAAAATTTCATCATTACATGCAAGTTGATTGTTTATCACGAATTATCAGGAAAGAGGGTGCTTGTTGTCCGGTCGATAGTCGACCCTTGAAATCTGGAAGTGATCTCTTCAGAGATCTTTACACTAGTAGAGAGATATCTCAGAAACGTACAACTTGTCCTTATCGGCAATTTGGTTGCCAAGTAGAATTATCTCCTGTGGATATGGAAACGCATATCAGTCAGTGCACTTATAGAAGAAATCTTTTAGAATCTCAAGGTATATTTTATATAAAGTCAAAGATATAAATTGCTTTAATCTTCTCTTAATGTATTCTTACAATTGTTTGGTAGTACAAAATACCAATAATGCAATGTCTGCGGAATCAAAATTATGGGATCCACCTCCAAAGAATGGGACACAGATTACAGACAGAGAAGAACCTTCTCCTGACTGGCAACAGTTGCTCAAGTATTTTAAATATAATTATATATAGATCCTGTGTTTTCATATTATATTAATATTAAAATATATGTAAAAATTGTAAACTGTACTTTTTTAGAAATCTGTATGAAAGGATAGTAGTTTTGGAACAGGAAAATCGAGAGCTTTCTATAACAGTGTCTAATCAGAAAAATCAGCTTGCAATCATGTGTCTACGAAATTGTAATGGAGTTTACATATGGAGGCTAAAATCCTTCCAAGAGAAACTCACGGCCATGATCAACGATCCTCTAAAAATGTTCTATAGTCCGGGTTTTTACACGAGTCAAAATGGATATAAGATCTGTGCCAGGATTAATATATCCTCTAAGAATTCAAATTATCTATCTTTGCTTTTGCACATTATGAAATCGGAGAATGATGACGCTTTGGACTGGCCGTTTAATGGCACAATGTACTTTGTATTAGTACATCCGCAAGATACGGAGAAAAATATATGCGAAATTACGTCGTCGAGACCAGATCTCGAAGCGTTTCGAAAACCCACGTGCGAATTGAACAAACGTAGCTTTGGTTATACCGAATTTGTACACGTATGCGACATATCCAATTTTCTGCAACATGATAGTCTAATTTTTAGAATAGAAGTCCGCGCGCACAATTTAAGATATTCCTAATATGAGCACGTATTTATAAATTTACATATTTCTATGCTATTTTGCTAGTATCGTGATATAATATATATATATATATATATATATACACACACACACACACACACACACACACATACATTTTTTTTAGTTTATATAATGGCCATTTAACATTATATATGTATGTATGTATATATGTATATATATACATACTGCTAAATGGCCATTATATAAATTAAAACAAAGAATAATAATATTTTATTCACAAATATATAATTTATATATAGATAAGTAGAATTTATATTTAGTAAGTTTTGCATCGAACTTTATAGTTATATTGTTTACCAATTTCGAGAAAACCGGAAAACTCGTCAAGGATTAATAATTATCGAGATATTAATTGTTACAAATATTTAATATTTGCAGAAAATGATTATTTTTTATCAATTTTTTACTTTAAATTTTTATTTATTTTTTTGGAATTTCTAAAATTTGCAAATCTTACGTGCTATGTAGTAAGTTAAAAATGCAATGTGGTTTTTTTTTTCCCCTTAATGGAATTCTATCCATCCATGAATATAATAAAATTTTTCTTTTAAATTTATTTTATCATATTTGATCTTATTAAATACATATGTACTAAAACTTCCCTATTTGTCCTGCAGTATTTATATTGAATTATGATGTTAGAAGCATGTAATTTTTTTCTTACGAAAAATGTCGAAATAAATTTTTTTGTATGCATCATTGCGCTCGATAGTATAAATTGCTGACGTATGTCGAAAATTCCTATTTTATTATCCTGCATTAGTAAATGTATATATAACTGAATCTGTATCCTACATTTTCAGCAGAAATAGACCTTATAAAATTAATTTCTCAAGATTTACAATTATATTTATTGATTCACATGATCTGAAAAAAGTTATTAGTATATTTTATTAATCTATCTACGATTTATCTGTCAAATCTATCTAGCCAAAAAAAAAAATATATATATATACACGATATATATTTTATCTATCAATTCTATCTATCCATAAAATCTATGATATATGACGCATAAATATATATATATAAATCTATAATATATGACGCATAAATTTATAAATAGAATTCTATCTTCAATTATGTCTCGAATTATAGATCGTGTAAAGTGGGCATTACATCCATAGACATATATAAGTCTATGATTACATCATTCATCGTCCTTCAGATCATGTCATCAGCTCGCCCATAAGAGTGCTCAGTCTATTATATAAGTCTATGATTACATCATTCATATAAAATAAAAGAATGCGAGATAACGAGCTATTTCAGTAGTGATATCACATTGAGTCGTACGACACAGAATATATAAATTATATATAAGTATCGATAGCAAACCCGCGAGAGATATTGCTATTTAATATTTGCATTACAATAGATATTTGCATAGATAATATGTCTATATAAGTTGTTGTTGTTGAAGTATTTTATGCTATATTGTATTATATTGTTACAATAAGCTGTATATATTATGCGAAAAGTGGAACATTGAGGTTTAAGTAGGTCACAAAGACTTTCTAAGGAGAGAGAAGAAATTGCACGTTTTATCATGTTCACAGTTATCTGATCAGTTTACTAACAAATATTAAGAAATACAAACGAAGGATAATACGAAATAACGAAATGGATATAAACATTATACGCTACATTTTTATTGCATCTGCATCGATTATGGTATTAGGCATATTATCCAAGTATATAAATGTTAATTTATCTTTAATGATAAAAGATATTTTCTACACCAAGTATGCTACCGCAACGACGCATAATTCGATATTAACAAGTCTTAATGTGCCCAAAAGGTAAGTTAAAAATTAAAATATCACAAAGATAATTTAGATAATTACTATAATTTATTGTATAATATTTAATAATAATATATTGTTAAAAATAATAATAAATTATATTGTTAAAAATATTTTTTGTGAAAATATTGGAGAATGTGTGAGTTAAAAGGAAAAAAAAAATATATATATATATATATATATATATATACATACTTTATAAGTAAACATTAATTACTTTTAAATTTTCTTTTAGATGGTATAGACATTTTTATATTTTTTCTGGACCTGCATCGACTATTACACTTTGTTTGATTTCTTACAAATTTTTGTTTAATGGGAATATATCTGAAATTGTATTTGCATTATTGGATATATCATTAGGAACATCAAGAAAACCTTTAAGTATGCCTTTCTCATTATTATATTATTAATCATATAGAAATGTATACGTTTTTATTATTACATGTATAACTATGTTGATTATTTTTCTAGTACCAGCAGAAAATGTAATTTTAGCTATTGTTATATTAAATATACAATGTTGGAAAAGAGTTTACGAGACACATTATGTTAATGTATTTAGCGATGGGAAAATGGGTTTAGGCGTTTATTTTATTGGTCTTATACATTACGCAGGAATATTTCTGTGTATAGTAGGCGAGTCTAAAGGATTTATTAGAGGTATGTTTTCAAAAAAATTTGCAAATATACTGATCTTTTGTCACAATTTACATATATTGCTTCTATATATATATATATATATATATATTGCAGATTCACATACAAGTTTATTCTTGTATAAATTAACAACTACAGAATTAATCTGTGCACTTATATGTTTATGCTCATCATACATGCAACTTAAAAGTAATTTTATTCTTGCGGGATTACGTAAGAATCAACATGGCGACATTGTAACTAAAGAGCACAAGATACCATTTGGTGGATTATTTAAGTACATATCAAATCCATTGCAATTTACAGAAATAATTATATACATAATGTTGTCTGTGATTCTTTGGGAAGCTTCTACATTCCATTACATCACTATTTGGGTTATATTAAACCAGGTACAAAAGATAGTTATATTTATATATATATATTTTTTAACTAGAATACAAAAATAATCTCTTTTTAGTTGGAATGTACAATTATATCTCACGAGTGGTATCATAAAACTTTCAAAAATTATCCAAAAGAAAGAAAGATTTTAATTCCTTATATCTGGTAAGAAGTATTATTTGAAATATAATATTTATTTATAATATAAATACCTGGAAAGAACCAGGTATTTATATATCATCTTTGAGGACAACATATCAGTCAATAACTGATACACACATATGTATATGTTAATGAATAATATGCATACTGAATAAAGAAGTTCAATAAGTTTTCATCAATGTATTAGTTTAAATACATATTTCCATATAATAGCATTTATCTCATTGAAGAACAATAGTATTAAATATTAATTTTTTTACATTACATACAATATAATTAAGATATTGATACAACATTTATAACAATATATAATTTTTTACCTTTTATTTGTGAAAAATCTTCTTGGTTACCTATTCCATACCAAACTGCCAAATGTTTCGCATTATAATGAAAAATGTATGAAAATGTTTTTTCTATACCTATTTAGTTATTTGAACAATAAGCTGAAACAGACAAATTATTCTTCCCTGGGATACGAATGTAATAACAATTCTTATAAAGATTCAAACATGAAGCATGATGATATTGATATATATTTTTTCAATATTTCCAACAATATCACCATGCTCCAACATAAAACATGTTTATATTAATTTTTATCTAGATTAAATGTTTTACATACCTATATGGATAGCCTTGTGCTTTGTTCCTAAATATTGATAGAAGAAGACTAAAGAAAATTGCGACTAATCCCAAACCTATCACAGCAAATATCCTGCGCTTTTTAACGTCACCTTTACGAGCTGCAGCCTCAGTCATTAGAATCATTCCTAACACTACTGCTCCATCTTTTCATACACAATTAAGGTCTATATTATAATATAAAGTGCACACTAAATTTTCTGTATCTTTTTAAATTAAATAATTTCTGAGAAAATTTATAGAAAAAGGATACTTATGACCATAACAATGTAGGTTTCTAACACAAACTGTCCTTGAGAGGATCCATGAATATAAGCAACATTTCCATTTTGTGACTTGTGAATAAAAGGTGGACCTCTAATATGATTCCACATTTGTCCAGATGTCATAGTTAAACTGAAGAACTGGAAACGCAAGTGAATCAAGATTATTTGTTTGAAAAGTAAGAAAAATGTATTATATATATATATATATATATATATATATATATATATATATATATATAATTGTATAAAATATATTTACCAAAGCACCAAGTCCCCAAATGGTTTTGTTATATATAAAGTCCAAATTGTTACGTCTGAGATATAGGAAACCTCCTATGAGAACTAGCAACATTACTACTGCCACTGTGCCAGAATAATTTGGTGGTCTAAATACCCTGATCTATAATTAACAATAAAAAATGTTACTATTACAAAATTCAGTAAAATAAATATGACAAATATCAGCATTATTTCAGTGTATATAATGAATGTGACATGTCGCAAGAACTGTAATAGTGTTACCTGAATATCTGTGCGTTCACCAATCCATTTCGCTATCGCTTCTGCAGCAAATCCTACTCTCTGGATATCCATAGTATCAGCAGCCTTTGGTTTCCCTTTGGGTGGAAAATGCATATACACCGGTGCAGTGTTCAGCCTCATCTATAATATGTTCTGTGCTAATCATATTCTCTTACATTGTTGTAGATAATATTTTTTGCTTACCAATTGAAACACATCCGATCCCTCATCAAAGTCGATAGAGACAAAGAATAACTTGTTGGAGTATACCTGAGAATATCGAAATGAATTGGCCACTATTGTAAATTCATCATTGGCATGCCTAAAATTATGACAAAAGAAATTATTTAGTACATCCATATTCTCTGTAGTGATGTATTCACTGAGCACGAACATATGTCAGTTTACCTGCAAATCTGACATTGCCTCTGAGGTGCCATAGCAGTAAACATCACTACAATGGAATAATTTCTCGGAGTGGCTTTGATATATTGTTTAAATTTTGGTCCATTGAATTTCAATACTGATCTCTTCATAGCCATTTCCATCAATTGTTGCACGCGCTCCGTCAAGGAGGAACCCTGATTCTGGTGTGGAAAAAGAAAAAGAGGTAACATCTCAGAAACACATGGAGATTTGACCTGCCAAATAATGGAAAGTGTCAAGGAATCCTCACGTTTTTCGTTCTGTACTGACAGGTGACATAGCCTAAGCTCAAAGCGAATACAACCAGGAATGTAGCATAAAGTTTATACTTCATCCTCGTGAACGGAGAGGATTGATATGCCACGAAATTTACAATGGAAAACGAAAAACGTCTCTATACCGGCGACCACGACACGCACTAATCAGCGTTAGCGGCCATTGATAATCGCGTGGACTACGATATCGTGCGAAGCCTCATTGGTCCATCCAATTACACGTGGCATTTGACGTATTCCGTGAGTGCAAATTATTCATTTTTTTTCTTTTATGGTATTTAGACCCGCATTCTCGCTTGTAACTGTAAAAAATCCGTAGAAAGTAAACAAATATCTTTGCTTCTCGCTTCCGTTTTACAAACTTGAAACATTTTTCGCAATTTAGAATTTATATCCAATATTTGTAAAAAGGCAATGGAAAAGAAAAAGAGAGAGAGAGAGAGAGAGAGAGAGAGAGAGAGAGAGAGGAAAAAAAATTTTGCAAGAGAATATGCAGAAAGTGTAGTTAAAAAAAATGTCAGCGATATCGACAGTGCAATTTGCATCGTGCAAGTGCAAAGAGTGCGTACGATGGTGCGAGCTGACAGAGCCACAGCTGATTGGTCGCTTGCGCAACGAGCATGCCATCTATGCGACGAATCACCGGCATCCTCGCGGTAACCTAACCGTCATTTCAAATCGAATATAACCGATACGGCAAGTCGTGTCGAGAATTCGTATTCCTGAGAAGCGCGCAGTGTTCGGCGCGTTCGAGCGCGGTTCGCATCTTCTTCCTCGCATAAGCGGGGCGCGTGACACGTAGGAGAGAGAGAGAGAGAGAGAGAGAGAGCGTCCGTCGACAGCAAGAGACGTTGATCGGTGCCAACGGCCGATTACCCCCTTATCGTGCTCGTCCCGAACGTAAACGCTTGGTAACAATCTCGCAGAGCGAAGGATTGGATTTTGTTGACAAGAGAATATAATTAAACGCACGATAAGGCGATATGTCTTTCTCCAAGGCGAGGATACAGCGATTCAACGAACTTGGAAGTAAGTTGTTTGTTGAAACTAGTAACACAAGGACTTATTCGCGTCGACTGGCTTGGTTGGATTAATTCTGCTTGATTTCTCGTTTATTCCTATATATCTACAATATTCTTATATGTCTAAAATGATAGAAATCTCGATTGCGTGTAATTTTCGAGCACGGTAAAATAATGCATGACGCCTTGATGATTTTTTTTCTTGAGCATGTTTTTATCATTTCATATGTAATGGTATATAGCTATGTATTTGTTGTTGCTTTTTCAACTCGTAAAATTTTGTTTTAATAAATATTGACAGAATACAGTTTTTACTATGAGATTTTGTTTGGATTAAATGCGTAATCAATATCTATGTGAATACACAAATAATCTGATAAGGACAAACTTTTTTTGACTGCAAGTTTCTTTAAAATGAGCTGAAAATTCCATAAAATTCGTCTACAATATTTTGCATAATTCTGTTAATATTAATGTATAATCGGATATGTTGTGTGGCGGGAAAACTAACGCCGAGAGAAAGAGAGAGAGAGAGAGAAAACTCCACACGTTCATATACACATACATATACACATACATATACACATACACATTCACATATCACATCATATACACATATACATATCATATATGAACATGCAACTTTAATAGATAGAGTGTATTGTCTTGCATTATACATTTACTACACTATGCTCGATAGTTTGTTTTTTTATTACAAATTAAACTAACATTTCAATGGAACTGATATTATTATGTGATTGTATTATTCTGTATATTTAATTAAAGTGAAAAAAATTATAATTGAATATATTTCTACATAAAGAGATATTAAAACAAGTATTTATATTACAAAAGGTTTATATTTATAAAACGCATTTGTATGTCATTTTCTTATATGTATATAGCTATTTTTTGTGCATTTTGTATTTTTCCAGTTAAAATACACTCGTCAAATAAGTTTAAATTTTATGTGTGTGTTAATATTTTTCACTTCATTATATACATATATATATATAATATAATTTACATGTACTAAATAAAAAATTACTGCATTTGACAATACTATAAATAAATGTAAATAATTCATGTTATAAATGATTCATACATTTATTCTGCGAACAATTTTTAATATATTGCTATTACACACATACAAAAGTTTTTTTTATAAATTTCATTTTTAAAATGCAAGGAAAAACGTAGCAATGTGAAATCAATTATGAGAGATATATGTCCTATTTTAGCTAATTTAAATCTTCTTTCTGTGCATGTATGTGTATGTATATTTAAAATGCACGTTGTATATTTAAAATTAATAATGTTTATACTATATATTAATGATATTTGTTTGTATCCCTTATATATTTTTATCTAATCACAATGTCTACATGCTCATAGATATATTCTGATATATTTACCACGGCTACACGATCCGTTGTACATATTCTTTAATCACATCTGTGTTTTCTGATTGTGCTTATTATTCTCGCCACTTGTATTTTTACTTTCCTTATAATCTTCTTATGTTATTCTCCCATTGTGTAGATAATTGTTCGAGTAAATGAGGGAGAGGCACTATATATCATATTTTATATTCGTCATTTCTTATACTCTACATGTCTCTCTCGATCTAAGGACCTTTAAATTTCATATATTGATCCCCGTGAAAAGAACACGCGGCAGACAATAAAAGAAGAAGACGTTTTATCGCGTATGGACACGATGGGGTGATGGGGTGGGAACGTTACCGGCTCTACACCTGGTTATTCTACGACCCCCAGAGATATATCCCTCGCATTCAGAACAGCTGTCTTTCCCATTTGCGCCTGTTTCTCCCCATGCACGCCAAAAGGAAGTCTATTTAACCGCGTCTTTCCTCTTCTTTGTCCTTGCGATGCGTTGCGCGGTCGCGCGATATTACAATGTTATTATTTATAAGAATAGTTCTTCTAAATCTGCCAAATTTAAATCTACACATATTCCGAAAATAACTAACACAAGTTCATCCGTTATCATTAATGAGTTAATCGTCGATATTGATAGATCTAATAATCTCTTGTACAATCAGAAATTGTAAAATTAAAATATTATAAAGATAGTATATATAATTCCTTTTAAATCGTTAAAATGATGATTTTATAGCAAAATGTATATTTCCAGATCATATCGGCAGATCAATGATAATAATATTAATATTTGCAATCGAGAAAATGATTATTTAAAATAGATTTTGCATGTTATTCTGATTCATTAAGATATGTTACGATTTTGCAGGCGAAGCACCTCCGCCAGGCGCTTACGACCCGAAATTCGACAATAAGGTAAAAGGGTCTGTTATCGAGAAATCTGATAGATTTTTAGATGCCAGAAGCACAAGCAGCGCGGAATGCAATGCTTCGATTGCATCAGGAAAAAGTAATACGATCACATCGACTTCTGTTTTCCGAGCGGTAAGATTTATCGTAAATTTTGTCGCCGATAGAAGCGCAATTGCAATACTGAAGCAAAGCTGTGCTTATAGAAATAATATACATATAATGAATAACTACAGAAGGAGAACTGTATACATTATTATTAATTAATCTATAAATATGTATAGATTCTTTTTAATATGATTATCCGCGCTTTCTAATTAATTAGTGTGACAACGCAGAATATATTTGAATGAAAAAAATATATAAAAATATGCCAGATTTTTTTTTAGAAATTTTACTATGTTAAAATATAATAGATTACTGAACTTGAATATATTGTAAAATTAAGTACAATCATATTTTTATATAGCCTCAAGTGCCGCGGAAGCGATTGATCACGAAATCGATAGAGCCCGTTTGTCCTAAGGCAAAAAATGGACACACATTTTGTATCAAAAATCAAAACATGAAATATGGATCCAACCAGCAACTTGCGGATCTTCAAGTAGAATGTTTGAATAAGGACAAGACTATACAGGAACATGAGAAACACATAGAGGAAATGAAGGAAGATGTGCTGAAATTAGAAGCCGAGATAGAGAAGCTGCACAAGAAACAAAATGAAATCGAAGTGCAGCATACAAAAGATATAGAAGCAATGGTTAATATAATAATTCCAAATAAAGAAGTTATTTGTTATTTACCAATGTCAGTATATTGTTATGCTTTTTAATTTACAGGCTAAATTGCAACAGGAAATAATAGGCAATCATGATGATAAACATCAAGCAGAAGTGCAGCTGCTTCGCTTTCAATTATTAGAAGCATCTGAAGAAAAAGAACGAGAAATCTCAATACGAAAGACAATGGAAACAGAACTCAGAAATCGTGCAACCGAACTATCAAGAAAAATAACAGCATTGGAAGCTGAATTGTGTGCCAAAAAAGAAGAGAATAAAACAATGGTAAATTAGATTATTTTATTTTAAAAGCGTGATATATAAACTGCTATACTAAAAATTACATTCGTTTAAATTGTTTCTTTTTCTTTAATAGATTGAAGCTCTTGAAACGCGCATTGAAGAACTACTAAACACGTTAAAAGCAATGGAACGCGATCATGATACCGAAATTGGATTATTACAAAAAGAAAAAAATCAACTCGATGTTTGTACTACGGATTTGACTCAAGAACGATCTAATCTTGAATCTAAATTGGAAATAAAACAGAATGTTATTTTGGAACTTCAAGCTCAGTTATCTGCTCTACAGTGTGAATTAGATGAACTTAAAGCGGAATACGAGAAACTTGCCGACGATTCCATTAAACGAATTTCCGATCTCGCTGATAAACACGAGAAAGAAATTCAACATTTGAAAAATGACTTCCTGAAAGAAAAGAAAAAATTATTAACGGAAAATGAAGTTTATAAAACATGTGAATCAGAAGCAAAAGCAAAAGCAAATGAAATGGAAGAAACAAATTCTTTTCTTATAGAAGAATTAAAGGATCTTCAAAGACTTTATAAAGATGTATGTATCCTCTATGTGTACACACACACACACACACACACACACACACACACACACACACGCTATAAATCATTATTTTAATCGTATAATTTTTATTTAATTTTCTTATTTATTTTAGGTCAGCCAACGATTGCAACAGGCTCAAACTGAATTGGAACTGTCAAATGAGAAACATATTATTATGGTAGAAAAGTATAAAAAGAATTTGAATGATGTGAAAAATGTACATATTGAGGATAAGTTGCAACTACAGCAATTGTTAAACAATACCAAAGAAGAATATTTGAAAGAACTAGAAAATGTACGGTGATATAAAAGTTTCCATTTTAATTGTAGCAGATGTGTATTTTTGTGTAATTGTTTATCTTTAATAATTATTATGTACACTTCTTTATATAGATTACACTAATGAGAGATAAAGAATTAGATGAATTAAACCAAGCTACCACTAGAAAAATCGAAGAGGAAACTAAACGAATAATGAAACATGCTGAAAAAATAATTAAAAATTCGGAGTCTGATAAAAGAAACGCGTTGGCAGCATGTCGTGCCGAAAGCGAGGAACAAATGAAAAATGTGATTGCTGAATGCGACGCGAAAGTAAGCGGATCACACGTGCGTAAAATGCCAAACATCACTGACTAATTGCTCGTTGTCTAGTACTCGTGTGAATTCTAAGTCTTAATTTTTGATATTGCAATTTGTATAAATTATTAAGAAATTGTGTGTGCATTATCTGTAGAAGTTTGTCTGTAGATGTTGTTTTTTAGCTTTCTGTGATGTTTGATTTCTGTTATAATGGAATAATATCTTCACAGATATTAAAGTAGAATTTTTGTATTTAGGTCAATGCCATGATGAAAGAGGAACAAAACAGCATGGAAGATGAGCTGCGACTTACCCATGAAAGATACAAAGCATGTTTGCTTCGTGTAGAAATGGAGCGTGTTATATTAGATGAGAAACTTTCGCTGAGAGATGCTGAAATCACCAAGCTCTCTGCAACACTCGAGGAGTTTAGACTGTCCATAGAAACTCAGGTGATTATGCATTGCAATTGATGACATTGTGCATAATACATTGTTGTTCATAAATATAGTTATGATAAATTGTGATGTTTAGGAAAGTTTTAGTCAAAGTTTGCAAATTGAGTTGGATAGAGCGGAAGCCGAATTGGCAGAGAAAAAGGAAGAAGTGAGAGATTTAAAAAATTATATCAGAACAGAAACTGCTGAAATGGTTGCTAAGAAAAAAAGGTTAATATCGATAAGTTTCACTTTATAATACTTAATCTCTAATTTATTTCATTTTGATGAGCGATTATTATAAACTGATTACTTTAAACATCTTATACAAATATTTAGGATCGAAGTAGCAAATACCGAAAATACAGCATCCGTTATGGCACTTACTACTAGTTTGGCGCAGAGTAATGCTGAAGTGGAAAAACTACAGGATGAATTGAAACATAGTGAAGATTGCATACGCGAGCACAGAGATCTGCTTAATGTAATGCGCAGTAACAAGCAATTGATGGATGAGCAAATTCAAACTATCCTGGAAGAGTTAGATATTCATAGAGAGATGGTAGATAAACATCAGACTAATAATATATCTCAATTTGAATTGATAAAATCTATTTTTGAGACACAAATTGAGGGTTTGAAACAAGATGCAGCAAAAGAAATTTCAAGACTTCAGAATGATTGTGAGCAGAAATCTTTAAAAAACGATGAGGTAATTGTGTATACTTGTTATTGCACTCATTTTGAGATTGTATTCACTTTGTACAATTAACAAAACTGTTAAGATGTTTCTAAAAGTTTTTAATTTGAGTTGTCAAATTCTATCGTAGCTAAAGAAGCAACTTGATGAAATGGTTAAAAATCTTCATGACGTGCAGCATCAATTACTCAAATTAGAGGAACAAACTGATGCTCAGGAGCTTGACATGTCACGATTAGAGTTGGCAAATACCAAACTTCTGGGACAATTAAAGACCCGGGAAGAAGAATTAAAAAAAAATAATCAATTACTTAAAGATCAAGCAGCACAACATAAAACTATTACAGACATGGTAAGTTCAATATATTATCAAAATGATGAATCATATAGCTTAATGTGCATTTATTAATAATTATATACTCAAAACATTTACAGGCAAACGGTCAGATAGAAGAGCTTTCTCAAAAAGTGGAGTGGTTCAAAACAAGAGATAAAGATTCAGAGGTAATAATCTGTTTTGAAAATAGCTAAAAAAATTCATCATTGTATTGAAATTAAACTTCGTAAAACAATAAAACATTGTCAAAGAATGAAATGTCTCGTTACAGGAAACCACTTTATTATTAGAGCAAGAACGAATCAAATGGAGATCTTTGGAAAATATACTTACGCAACAACTTCAAGAAGAAAAAGCGCGACGAGAAGAAGCCGAAGAGTGAATACAATTTAATACGAAAATATTTGTCACTGATTACGAATTCTAAAACTAATAAATAACAATGTATTTTATTCTGTATAGGGAAGTCAAGAAAATTAAAGAATTAAACAATGATCTCAAGAAGGATTATGAGGAAATTAGTGAAAAGTACGCAGAAGTAATCGGTCATCAAAATCCTAAGCAAAGGATCAAACATGTTACTCACCTAAAAGACAAGAATTATCATTTGGAACAGGTGCGTTCGGATAGGTCCACTGTTGCATTCGCATTTTTTATTACAATTTTGGCTGTTTTTTACATGTATGTCTATTTATTTTGATGTGTATATTTATATATGATGTGTATATACATACATATATATATATATATATATATATATATATATATATATATATATATGTTTGTATATATATATCTGCTTTAAAATTACTACATATTTTCAATGGAATTGCCGCTATGATATCATTAAAACTCTTGTATGTGCAATATCATTTGCACGCTTACATATCCAATCAGTAATATAATAACATGTGATGTTTACTTCTGGCAGGAAATATGAGTTGTGATGTACATTCTAATTATCATGTAAATAATATATCAATTTAATATTTTCTAGCTATATGTTTTATAGAAGTTTTTTTTTATAGAAATAAATATTTTTATACTTAAGCAAATCTACATTGCGTTTTTATTTGTCCAATAGAGCATACAATACTGAATTGAATTTGTTGTAATTATAAATAAATGTATGTGTTATTTGTATTTTTGTATATTTTACATCTGTGTTCTTCTTTGATTAAAGATCATGATTTTTTTTAGGAATTACGTAACAAGATCAAAATAATCGAACAACAACAAAAGACTATAGAAAAGTTAAAAGCGGAAGAAAAGCGATCTCATTGGAAAGGCAAGGAAAATGTAGGAATGGTACATTCGACCCCCATTTCTTCACCGCATAAGACACTGACGCCGTTAAGAAGTCGAAACGATTAATCTTAAGCAGTAATTCAATAGCTTATCTTAACTTATCAATCTAGATTACGAATGTTTAAAAAATGAATTGTGCTCGAAATAATTTTCTGACAAAAGAACTGGAAAAATGTTCGCCGCGATGAATATTTATATTGTTAAAAAAAATAAGAAATATAATTTCTCGAGAAAAAGAGATGTATACTTTTTTATAAATTATAAAATAATTGTTAATATCCTCCTACTGTTAATTTTGCCATTATATATAAAAATTTCAATGAATTCATTGAAATAAAAAAATGTAAAATCACTAAGAGAAAGAAACGAAGTGATAGAAGAAAATAAAAAAAGATTAAGATAAAGAGATAAAAAAATAAAATAAGTATTAGCACTAGAAATATAAATATGTAAATTGGAATTATAACTTTTCATTAAAATGTAAAAAAACACGTAAAATTAAAAGCAGTTCACGAGTAACCTGACGTATCACACGTATGACGTGTACGCGTTAGTAGTTTGCCAGAAAATCCTAAGAGGACGCTAGTATTCACATTTTTGCGTAGCTCTCTTACGAAATATACACTTGTTATACTTGAGGATTGACAACGCATTGATTGACCGCGTATTATTGTTTATGTTAACTTTGAATTCGTGAGTCTCGAAACATAATATAAGGTCTAACCATTATAATCTGCGTAATAGCTTGATGATCGATACATTAATATCGATACTATACGTATATAATTATGTTATACATTTTGTTTAAACAAATCAACTGCAAAACAGTTTGTAAATGAAAAATAATTTATTAAATTCTCGAGACGCTTTGTATATGGCCTGCAATTCGGATTATCATTACTGATGGAATATCTTTCTGCGCGCGCAATGCGTATTGTTTGCGAGAAACGAGTCGCGTTCTCTCGATCTAAGATCCTCGCGCAAAAAAAAAAAGAAAAAGAAAAAAGAAAAAATCGATCACGGCTGTCGCCGAGTGACCCCGCTTTCACAATTGACTCTATTTTGCGCGGTTCGCCTCCGAAAGGAGAGTTCTGTCTATTCGTCGATTCGCACCCCTGGAGCGGCGAAAGGGGTGAAGACGCCAGGGGAAGGAAAGGAGTGAGCAGCGGTTGGCTGCTGCGCTGCAAAGATCTTGCTGCAGAAAAATTACCGGTTATTGCCGCCGCGTATGCACGGCGATGCCGACCTTTTTAAAGGGGTCGGGGAGTTGACGTGCACTAGCGAGCCTCCGCGCTAGAGCTGGCTAGCCGGAAGGGATTTGAGCGTGAGAGAGCTTTCCCCGGAGAGCCACGATAATTACCCCCAATGGTCAGCGGGAAAGCGGGTCTCACACCGCCTTTGGTCGTATACCCCGGTTCCTGCATTCTCCCGGTCCTCGTGCGCGCATTAAGCCGTACGGATTAACGGATACGTCGAATCTCTCCTGCGCCGTCGTGTTGCTTCCACCCCCTGGCGCATCGATAACGGGCGCGATCGTATGTGTGCGTCTACACGCGTGATTTCCTTGACAGATCTAATTTGCGCGAGAGAGGATGGCGTCTTACGCCAATTTCAATTGATTTCCTCTTTGTCCCTGGACCAGCGATATCTTCCATGCGCAGAGTTTCTGTCGGTTTGTCGTTTTTGAGACTGCCGTTAATAAATTGACCTCTAATTATACTTTAAATATAAAATCTTAGCGATATTATATATATATATATATATATATATATATATATAATATACATATATATCTAATATATATATTATATACATGTATATAATCAATTGTCGATGTTTGTCCGACGACATGTGTTCATGAAATTACATGCGACATGCAACTTGCGGAAAACTATAATCACAATCACAGCCTGTGACGTTTGTTATTATTACGTACGTAGAAAGAGATCGAGCGCGCGTAGAAACTTGGCGCAAATTCTGCTCCATACTAACTATTAGCCGAGTCTTGCGAATGCAAAGGAGATCCAAGTAATCCCGCACGTGTGACGCTGTAATTAAATATTTGTGCAACGCATGGTGAAGGCGGGAGGGAGAAAGGCCCTACCGAGACGTAAGTTTGTGTGCCGTCTAATTAAAGAGGCAATTAACTTAATCGCATTGTGCACGTTCGTTACGAGCGCATCTCGACTGAGATTCCGAGCACTTTTCTCATACTGTTCGGCAGTTGCGCGAATTTCATATGAGATCATACGTTATACGTACTATAAAAAACGTATCTGCATTTATTGGGTTTCTGCAGATATTAATAAAGCGAGTATGTGTGGCGTAATATTGACCTAACAAGCATTGAAAATATTATGGAGATTATTTATGTTTAACGGAGATGAGAGATTATATTTTTTTTTAAACTATTAAACTTACTTCCTGCTATATTCTAAAATTTATCTTTTCTAATTTCAGATCTATTTCATTCTTAATATCTCAAGTTTTGAATATTGTAGCAACAACTAGAGACAGTTTCAGAAATTTATCGCGTAATATTTATTAAGTTATATATATACACACACACACATATATATATAACTAATAAATATTACGCGATAAATTTCTGAAACTGTCTCTAGTACAATATATATATATATTGTTTAAAAACCATTGATATACACAATAAACATGAAAATAATAATGCTGCAACTGAATAAGAAAATATAGATATCTATTTACACGGAGATCCCTGCAGCAATATAATCCGAATAATAGATACAGTTTGCTGTAACATCGATTGCATCATTATTACATATGTATAGTCGGATTCATTAAGTGTGTTTTTGACTGCAATTCAATGATTTTTGCATACAGTACTTGTCGTGAATATTTAGCAAACTAGTTTCGAATCAATATCGGAATGATAAAACGGTCGGCGTGCCGACCGTATTATATATAACAGACAATTAGAATGCATCATATATCCGTTCAAGAGATTAATAACGAAACATGGACAATATTCTGTAAATTTGTATTTTATGGAGTATGCGCTTTTTCTTGCAGCAGCTTTCAATTTTTTCGTTCGCACATATATGTGATATATCGGATTTTGCACACGAAATATCAATTTTACATCAACGATTTTTAGATAATGTTGGCGAAATTAACTGTACATTTAATTGAAATAATTTCCGTTATGTGTTTCAAAAATCAGTGATATTCAATATCGATAATCTTCCTGCATTGTCGCATTACATATGTATATCCAGTGTGTTAATATTGATCATCGTTTTCAATCATGGATTCATACAATTTATTTCCAGATTGTTGTATTTCCATTATCTATATTAGGCATTTCTGCGATATTGTATTATTTTGAAATAATAATTAGCAATATTAACAATATCAACCGATTTCTTAGATTATGTTTTATTGAGAATTTTACACAAAAATTTTATCTAAAAACATGTAATTTGAATACATAATTATAATTCAATTTAATAAGATATCTAACAATTTAATTACAAATATATGCAAGATGAATACATACAATAAAACAAAAAATGGATAAATAGATGCGTATAAAAATGTCGAATAAAATCCAACTTGTCAGAGAAAAAGAAAGAGAAAGAGAGACTTGTAGAATCGAGCGGTAGTTTCGTGACTGCACGACTCGGATCGTGACTCATTCGTGACCGGGATTGGGATCTGACCTCGTCGTCTAACCATTACGTTAAACTCCGCACAGTAGCCGAAAAGAAACGAATAAGGAGAGATCGGCCGACGCGCCACTTAGCCGGCCGAAATTATCCCGGAGGGGATTTCCTTCCGTCCCCTCTTCTCCATCAACCGTCTCCACACATGCCATAATACCGAAAATTATCCTCTCTCCTCGGATAGATAATCGAAGTGTGTATTTGTAGAGCAAAGTGACTGTGCATGATCAGCACGCGTTAACTTTTGTCCGAGATGCCCGATTATGTTACTGCCGCTCCGCGTAAATGTGTGCGAGGGATTCATATGTTTTTAATAATTTTCGTGCACAAGACATCGCGACATCGCGAATGAGAAATGGCAACGACTCATACTCATGCTAATTGGACCATTATAAAAATCAGATCCGCATATTTTTTTTCTTGTCTCCATTATTATCGAAGAATTACATGGAAATTATTCGTTACCAGATCCGCATATTTTTCTTCTTGTCTCCATTATTATCGAAGAATTACATGGAAATTATTTGTTACCAGATCCCTATAAATGAAGAATACGCGAATTTTTGCGTCTCTTTCTTTTCTTCTTCTTTTGCAGAATCGTGATCCGCAGCTTAAACAAGATCCGAAAATCTCAACATTAATTATAACGAGAAATTGACTTGAGAAATTACTAGAAAATCTGCTAAAATTACAATTAAGTTTCTCGGATACGTATTGTGTGTATGTGCGGGTATGTCGAATATTAATTCACTTTTAAAAGCATTTATATATACTCTCACGTCAAATGCTATGACAGAATTTTAATCCCAATGAAATTGCGGGTCACAGAGAATCGAATTACATCATTTTCGCTAAAGAAAAAGTCAAATGTAGGTCACTTTTTTCGTTTCGTGTAGCTTTCCAATGTATTATACCGCAAGGAAACAAGTAATGAAATTTAATTATAAGTCGGAGGTATACAACTATTAACTAGGTCATCTCATTCAGCAGTTTGCGAAATTGTAGAAAGATGAAAAAGAAAAATCGCGTGCAAAAATGCAGCTAGAAGAGTACATGTATAGTAATACGCCACTCTCTCAGACTATGGCTCCAGTCCAAAATAAACCGCACAACAGGCGTGTAACATTAATTTGCAAGTAGATTAAATGCATTTTCGTGCCGACGACGGACGTACGAAGCCACTCGCGCTTGCTTTCTCATATTTCCAGCCGAGGCCGTTTGCCGGCCATTATTAATCGGACGATATTACGAGCGCGAGCGCGTGCTATATCGGCCGCTCCCGTATTCCAGATTTAATATTTCATCCCGCGCGGGGATCTTTAAACCGCTCCCCGATTGGAAAGCGGTGTATCGTACTCGCGCGGTATATAGGGATGTATAATTTTCTCGAATCTATCTTTATAATTCAGGTTAATCCGCGGTCGCGACCCGCGCACTTTCGCATGATTAAGTAGTTAATTCGTTGCCACACGCGAAATCGAATCGATGCGGGTGCAATTTTTAAAAGTTTGCGAGCATAAATCTCGCGGATTCTGACGAGGATGAGATTTCATCATGCAAACAGAATTTAGTTCAAATAGTTGGTAAGAAATCAGCAACATTTCTTTAAGTTCATCTCCGTAGGGATGTTGCAAAAAGATATATAATACTTAAGGCTAACAATAAGTACAATTATATAATCCATTTAAAACAGACAGCGATTTAAAAATTTTAACAAATAAATGGATATTAATCTCACTTATTGGAACGTTATCAATATTGCATAACATAATAATAAAAATTCTCAATATCTATAAAAACTTATAATATACATTGAAAAATATAATTTATTAATTATAATTACAAGTTCATTTAAAAAAAATACATGTGGCATCATCGTAAAGGGCTGTAGAATCTCGATATGAATATAAAGGATTTTGACTTTCGCTAGATCAACTACAAGTCAAAAGTTTTGATTCTTTAATAATTAAATTTTATCTAAATAGATATGGATATCTTTAAGACTTAATCGTACTTAATATCTCTAGAACTAATACGTGTGTTTATCTCAAGTACATTTACATATAATGTGTAAAATTATCCTCAGAGAGAGTTAAACAATACAGAATGACTAAATAATAAAAAGTCATTGTGCGTCACTAAATATTTAAAGATACTGACATTCAATACAGCAAATCATTATGAGATATATATGCATTCTGTAATACTTCTATTAATAGTAATACAAACGAGATTGATTTTACATTTTGCTGTAATTGTCATAATATTGAAGAGATTAGTCACAATATTAAAGAAAATCTTAAATCGCCTAAAACTTGTGGTAAAACAATTTTTATAGAACTTATGTGTTGACACGTTATTTTCTTAATGGCTAATTATGCAATTAGTTTCGTTTTAATGTTAAGAAATTTAAAAATAAATTAAATGGGGCCAAGCGACAAAGTCCAAAGATTTAAAAAATCGATACATTCAACAATCGTTCTTGCTATAATACACATTCCGAGAAAAGGAAATTTTTCATTTAAAATTTATTATATAATTAATTTTTATTCCGATTAATTATATCCGATACTGAGAGAGAATTGTAAACCGCATTTAATTCAATCTGTATATTTACGTAGGCCGAACTGCTACCGCTGGTTGACGCAGTTTATAGATTGACGGGCAAGATTTAATTGATTCGTTAGTAATTTAGTTGTCCGTGTCTCGCGGAAGAGGAAGTTCTCCGGCGTAGAGAGGCGGCTAAAGTCGTCTCGAAACTTTCGTATCGACTCCCGCGGTCGGCGTAGCACGCGGATCTCCTTTGCGAATTAACATTTAAGCCTGCGTAAAATGCAAATGACCGTGTTCTCCAGAATGCCGTCGTTGCCCCGCGGAGGAGGACTGCTGCTCGCACAAGCGGCGCTTGTTATACGTATCACGTTTTCGGAATTTGGTCGCACAGTGCAGCAGAGACGACGCGACGGCGATACCGGCGCTCAAGAGACTTTAGTAAACATCTCGCGAGACGTGATTTTCAAGGTTCGTTAAGTCCGCCGTAGATAAAGAGGAACTCGGCGATGGGTGGTGGCGAGAAATGAGCGGCTGTAGCCGCGGTCCAAAAAGAAGGATGGGAATATGAGAGAAAGAGAGAGAGAGAGAGGGACACACAGAGGCAAAACGAGCGGATGGGAACACATTTCGCGAGAGGGAACCAAGAGAGAAGAGAGAAAGAGTGAGAGAGGGGGAGGGGAGAGAGAGAAATACCGAACGAGAAGGCGACAGAGATGGAGAATCAGAGAGAAATAGGCGGAATGAGTTCATCTCCGCTAATGCAACGAGCTAAGTTAACTCGCACATCCTTCTTAACGCGCGTAACCTCGCGATTATGCGAGCCGCGACGCGTGTACCAATGAGGAGTAACGTAGCGATCGTTTCTGTCGACCATCTGACACACTGACACACACATAAACGTAGACGTAAGCATACTAAAGCCGGCCATTATGAATGCGGGAATGACGATGTATCTTACAATTCGAGATGCGCAAGATAGATCCCACGCTTATTTATGCAATACATTTAGTTGTTTCTCGGCACCGATTCGGAAATTATGAATTATTTTAACGTTTTAAAGTATATTTTAACGTATTACTTTTTTTGACAGATTTATCAAAATATCATATTTAGAAAGCGTGATTTTTCCTGAAAAAAGCATATATATCTAGAATAAAAAACACTATATGATGTGTTATGATAAAATATGATGTGATAAAATGAAGTACTAACTGTGAGATCTACAGCGGAAAGAAACGAAAAAAATATGTATCGTATTTCATTGTATTATTTCGTACACTCGTGAATGAATGGAAACATCCATGAAGCATAAATTGCAATAAGAAAAAAAAAGATAATCGTGAACCTGTAAAAAAGATGTAATTTATTAAAGGAAATAAATATGTTTTGAAACATCGCTAAATAAGAGTTAAAATATAATTAATTATCAAATCTTATGATATAAATTCTTCAGCACAAATTTATAAAATATTTGAAAGACAATTTGTTTTGCCAACTTGTTTACTTTTCTAATAATATTACGTGTGACTGTTTTAATTGTCCACTACGAAAACAATTAATGGAAAAAGATGTTGATATAACTTTCCGGATCATTAATATAGCCATAAATTATAGCGTCGTTTATTTGTCAAGGTTAAGCTGACCTCATTATAACGAGTTATAGTAGCCGATTTTCCAGTTTTGTCAGAGACAAGAGACAGAGACAGAGACGCTTTATTTCTTTTACATAGAAGCCGTCCGATCGTAGCGGTAGATGGTCGCATTTATCGTTCCGTTGCATTTATTTTTGTAATTTGATTCTGTATTTACGTATTTGTACTTTGGTCTCGTGCCAACTTACACTCGCTCCTGCATAAAATGTGCAGAATTAATGAACACACAGAAGCGTACAGCGCACATTGTGGTAGCTTGAACGCTAAAAAGCACTTTATTTTATCGAGTGCGAACGAGCAGAGGATCGTGCATATCCACGTGTCTGACCGATATCCCAAAATTTGTCAAATCTGTGCTGGAATTGGCTTCCACATTGTCCGTGGAAGTTAAATCGCGAACGTAGATTTGCACTCGTTTTCAATAGTCAACCTCTCGCGATTATGCGAGACGCATAGCAAACGCGTGTGCTGATCAACGAATACGTGAATATAAATGATCGTTTCCGGCCAGGTAACATCGCCGAAACAAGCGGGCAAATATTTTCCGCCTGCGAAGTAATGCGTCATATTGCGTAACCGTCTTCTGAGAATGTTCGATGCTAGGTGTATAAACAAAATAAAATGCATTGACATCACAGCGAATTAGGATTATTTGTCAAGCAATTTTTAGAGATATATCATATTCGTCATTTTATCTGTATTCTCTGTATTGAATCATGTACGCGATAAGATTATTCAAATATCACAGGTGCAGAATTTGTAAATACACAACGAATGGTGAAATAACAATAACTTGTGGAATCAACGACTCGCATATTTGTCTTCGCAGATTTAAAGAGATTCATTTGGATGTGGCTCTAACGGTGATGCAATGTTTCTATGACAATGAAACTTAAAACTTGATACATAGCGATTGTCAACGTTAAATATGCTTGACAATTTCAATGTCAGATTTTTCGCATAAATTAATATTGCAAATTATCAAAATTTGAGTAAAACCATAAATTTATGATTTATTATTGTGCAGGATTAAAAGTACGTTTGATCGCGTAATCTTGCGTTTCGATCGCGGCGTATTGCGGCTAAATCATACGATAGCCGGATTCTTTAGCGAACCGCTATCAGGAGATAATTTTGTTATTACTTGCGCACTTTTGGTCGCGACGTATTGCGGTTAGATCACACGGTAGCCGGGATAAGTTTTGTTTGTCGGTTTTTTTCACATATTACGTTAGTAGTGAGTCAGAATCCTTTGTCGTCGTTGTAAGAACACAATTCATTCGTATTAACTACATTGTATTATATTCTGTTATATAATAAAAATCCTACATTATTTAAAACTAAATTTAAAAAAATCAAATTTTGATATATATTTTTGAGTTCTTATAATTCGCTAAAACTTTCAATTATTAAAAAAAAAACTACATATAACTTTCTAAATCAATAAAAATTGTTGCAAAGGAAGAATTGTCTTTAAATTCGCCAAATGTATCTATTATCCTTTTATTATCTATTCTATTATTTTTTTATTATCTTTGCCGAAAGTTTTATACCTGTATCTCTTGTCTTTATCATTATGTATAGGTAAAACTTCCATTCTTAAAAAAATTATAAATAAATTCTTAACTGGATTTCTGCTTTTCCTTGATATAATTCCCTTTAAATTACATCTCGGAAATTGAGTCCATGTGGAGTAATTGTCGCTGTTCCAGTGTGAATGACCTTCGGGAGATGTGGGCCGCTGGAGCCACGTGCAAATGCGAGTGGACCTTTATACGCATCCACACAGAAAGAGGGAGCACGGACACACATACCAATGCATCAACGAAGGCGAATAATGTAATACGGTGGCCCACGCGCGTTCGTATGTTTCCCGTTTACGTCATCGAAATATTTCGGACGATACTGAAATATATTGAGGTTTCCTATCATTCATCCTCTCGCAATAAAGAACAAAATCTACGTAGGAAGCGCCGACGATAAAATGGCAATCGTAAAAAATGTTTAGACGCATCTTGATTTTTATATCTCGATTACGCGATTTTTTTTTCTCTCTTGGGAACGCATTTTCTTGAATTTAATTAAATCTCATGTAAAAATTCACTTTGAATGCAAATACATGCTAATTTTCTTTGTTGGCGATGCTAAACTATTTTTTTATGATATCATGCATACATATAGTTAAATTATCATTATCTATATTGTATATTATTTTTAAATAAGTAGGAAAAATTAGCTTATATTTAACTTAATAGATTCAAAATATTTTTCGTATTGTATGACATCACAATCATTAACATTATTGCATGTTAGAACTAAATGCTTAGAATTTATAAATACTAAACATATTTTACATATATTTTATTCTTTCTTTCATATCTATTTTTAGAAAAATATATACGACATATTCAATTTATCTTACAACTTCAACATCATATCTTACAATATCATTGTGTTTATGGTAAAATCAGTAAATAAATAAAATTTGTTATCTAAAAGTAAATAAAAGATTATCATATATATATATAAAATTAAAAGTATTGGTTTCCTTAGAAATATAAACATCGCATATTTCACAAAAGATACATATGTTAAAACAAAAACAGATACTTTTCTTCAATTTTGATAGCCGTGCGCTTTAACGAAGAATGGAGTTACAAAATATCAAAGTAGTGTTAAATTATATACAAATAAACTTATACCAAAACTTTTTCAACCGCGATACAAAAGTTTATATTGTGAAAAATTCACGCTGCAGCTAAAGCTAAAAAGCTTTAACATTAGAGTGCAAGAGCGTCGCTACTACGTATCTATTTGTTTTTGGATTTAATGAGTTTTCTCTCTCGCTGCTATGTGCCCCGTCTACTTTGTACTATTTTAAACATGTTTCGAGACTCTTTGAACTCCAAAGGAGAAAGACGTGATACTCACAGGGTAGCTAGGGTAATGCATTCGAGAAGATAGAGAGATACGCTCTTGGATACTGGCCATTTCCTAATTGTGTAATCTTTCTGGCGTCCAGTCTGGCAAAGCTTCTAACGGCTCTAATAGCTGTAATAGACGGTACGTTCTTGTGTCTGTGACCAGGATCTTTGCGATATCCTATTTGCGTACGTACTCATTCATGTATACGACTTCGATAATTACTGGCGCATGAATAATAAATATGTATTCAAGTTATATAGAGGCGAATATTATCAACAGAGAAATTGATAGTGTATTGTCGCATTTTTCAAGATTATTTTCAAACATTTGTGACAAAATTAAAATTTGTTACCTTAAGAATTGTTGCGTAATTGTTGACAGTAAGAGAGAATTATATATAATATATTCATGTTTTTAAAGAGATGCTAATCAATTTATATATCATTTTTATTTATATAGAAACTTTATTTTCTTAATTCAACGTTAACGGGAATTTGCTTTGCGAATATATTGAAAAATAAAATTTGCGTTATGGAAAAACTTTTAAATTTTAGATATTTTTTTAGAATTTCAATTTTAGTAAATAATTTTTATTCATTTTTATATAATAAAGATTTCTTTATGACACCGATGTAATAATTTAAAATACAACATCTCTATGGAGCCGAGTTGAAAAATTATAATGAACCTCTTTTTCGCGTGGCCGGTGTACTATAATAAAAATGCAGATTTTCTACCCTTTTTCGTTGGCCCTTCTTCGCCTTTCTCTCTCGAAATTCGTGAGAGACCGTTCGTCGGATCGCGCGCGCGCAACTTCCCCGTATTTATTTCCCCTTATTATACAGAAGGTCGAGCTCTCTTCTCATATACGAGGCATAACGCGAGGGGCGATAGAACGACTCGCGTAGCCCAATTTCCTGATAGGATAAACCGGTAACGGGTTCGATTTACGCGCGTAAGACGCGTGAGTAGAATATGACCGTGTTCGGAGCGAGAGACGAGAGACTTCGATGGTGCTCTCGAGAACGCTCGCACGTGCCGCGAGAAGCGGTAAACAACCGTCCGAATTAATTCCGACGCCGCTTTTAAACGTCTCTCATATAAATCGGATAAAAGCAATTACGCCGGCGAAACTGCGAAATATTTCTACGAAGATTTGCCCGAGCAGTCTGCACAAACTGCGTGGTACAGAGTTGCTCACGAATAGCAGTCGGGGGATCGATCTCGATATTCCTCGCACGGAATTTAACGACGGTAAGGCAGCCTCGAGAAAATCTAACAGCTTCGACACTTCAATTGCTAACTATTCGTAAGATGAATATTGAGAGTATCTATGAGTATTCCGAGAGATATTCCTTGTGAAGAATCTGATTATGTTTTTCGCTTTCGTTAATATGTAATTAATTGCAGTGCGAATTTTGTAACTAGTATTCCAAATTGATTTACTGTCTTTTAACAAAATACAGAACAGCGGAAAAGGGATGATAATGTCTGTGTATATTTTTCGGATATTTATATTGCTGTATATAATTTCTTAAAATATTGCTTCTCATAAAGAGAAGTAAGACGGATGATATAAAAAAAAAAAAAAAATGGAAATTATATTGCATCGCAGAATTTAGCATCGTATGCCTTTTTCGAAATAAATAACTAAAATACCGACAATGCGATTGTATCTTTGCGTTATAGCGCATCCTTCCTCACTCGGCATTGTTGAACGGCGCTGTACACGGCTCAATTTCGCGAGGTATCTTACTCGCGGCAGAGTCCGACGCAATTTACAACCCGAATTTGAATAATTCGATCGAAGTCGCCGAGCCGCCCCCGTCGCCGTCGCCGCCGAGAGAGACGCGAGTAAAATCCTCCCGCTAATTTATCGTTTATCATCTCCGCGGCGCGTCGTTAAAGCCGCCGTAGCACGTACTTAGCGATAAAAGTGCTTAACACTTGCGACTCGCAAAGCCTCGTGATACGTGTGTCCCGGGGGACGACTTTGCGCCCCTGGTTTACGACAACTTCCGCAAACGAGCGAGACCAACTAGAGAAAGAAAGAAAGAGCGAGAGACTCGACTCGATACAGCTGTACTATTAACGTTAAATCCGCGCCGGTAAATCCATCCGTTTCGTTAACGACGCGAGATTGGCGGCCGTTTAAAACGTCAATTCTCGTAGAAGAGGGCCCCGAATACGTCGGACATATCGTCGTCGCGGCGGCGTCTGCATTAGGTACGTGTCTATATACGCGGCAAGCGTATTTTATAGAGGCGACTTAAGCGCCGGGCGATCGAATCTTGTCAACGTCGTCTGCGGAAAAGATAAGATGTATCTCGGGCGTTTGGAGCAGCGCCAAAACCAGACCGTGGCTGCAGGGGTTCCGCGAGGTGAGCAGGGGGGAGGGAGGGGGGCCTCCTTCGATTTCTATTAAACGCCCTTGCAGACCTCGCCTAGCGCAACCTGCGTGCAGGATGTTGGGGTCAAAGGTGCGCCAACCAGGTTGCACCGTGCAAGAGAGCCGTCGCCTCTCTCGGGGGTTCGTTCAGCTCCCCGAACCGGATCGTAAGAATTGAGGAGCCACGTTGAGACTGGTCATGGTCGCTGAATAGTTGTTGAAAAAGAGCGAGCTGCGAGACACGGGGTGGGAGAGAGAGAGGGTAAGACCTGGAGACGTGTAACCCCCGGTCGTGCAGCGACGAGTCGCGCGGGTCACGCGTGTCCGGAATCTCGTAGACAATCTTTACATTTATTTCCTCGGCGCGGGTCATTACCCGTGGGACTTGCTCGCTGATCCCTCCCGAGGATCGCGTAAGTACGTGTTAGCGATTTGCGACGGCGCTAAGATGATACGAGCTCGCGTTCGAGAAAGTAAGCAGAACGGCGCGATTTGTCGAGCGAAAAGAGCGAACGCGCGAACTTAGCACGCTGCGACGATTCGTTGGTGAAATCGAGGACGACGACGGAGCAAATGCAATTATGTGATATGCATGCATAATATAATATATGTGATATGATTATTATATTTTTATATATAAGAGATATGTAGATGGTGGGAATGAAATTTTGCAGAGCGCTGAGAGGATCTTATTTAGAAATTTGGAAAGTATGGAATATATTTATATTACGTCGAACTAGCGCGCGACGAATAGCATTGTATTAATGAAATTGGGACGATATAATATAAATATGTCTGAGAGAGCATTTGTATTGGCAAATTGGGAAATTTGATTCCACAATTTGTTAAGTGTGATATCGAATATATGTATATATGTCTCTAATATCCAATTTTTTAAGTACACACATATACATATGTACTTAAAAAAATGTATGCGAGTGTGTGTATGTGTGTGTGTATAACCGTATCAAACCGACGTTATATATACTTTATTAATTGGCTAAATATAAAATCAAATATCAACTTTCAAAGATCGAATTGAGAAAATTAGGACCATAGCAGTTGATTTATATTATATGACACGAGACATGAGAGACGTGACAAATTATTTTTTTATAACATAATATATTCACAATTGAATTTATAACGACATATGTATAAAGATAAATATATTTGTACTTATAGAAAAATATTTCATCGAGTGTTTTGTGTGTTGTCGTATAATATAAATCAACACTAAACCTTTCGCAACGGCATAATATACATAAGTGGACGTATCGCTTCGATAGCTTTTCCATGCTTATTGTGTGCGGTGTGTTTCACCATGCGGAAAAATATCCCATCGGCAAACGCATCTGGATACGCGCCAGACGCGCGTGTGCACGTCTGTAATATCATTCTGGATCGATTTCCTGGCATCCAGTCGCCGTTCGAGCCGAATCATTTTACGGACAGATTGTCGTTGTCTCTGGATATGGTGCCGACATATGATGTACGATTATAGCCGGCGACGACGACGCAACGATATTACAAGGAAACGTCTTGTTTTACGAGCGACGTATCAAATAATACGCTGATACACCGCACGATTTTAGCGGGCAATATGTAAGTAAACGTCTACGGCGCGCCGGAATGAGAGTGTCTCTTGAGAGGCGTTAAAAGAGAGCCTCGGCTCTTCGCGCTTTTTCTTCAAGCTGTACGGTGAATTTTGAACGACGTCTTTGGCTTGGATTAACAGTAACGACTAGTCGAGGACACTGTTTTCGAGGACATTGCAAGAGAACGTTTCATCGTCAAGAAATGGCGCGATAATATTTGTCCGTATCTTGTAATCTGTCTATAATCAACTGTCCTGTGACGCGATACTATTCTTCCTGTCCACGATACTTCTCTATTCGATGTTGAAATATATAAACGGATGGATAAAACCCACGACGAAGCTCACCCCGATTCTCAGAAGAGACCAACAAAGAGGGAGGGAGTCGCGTAGTTTAGCTTGACGATTAGTCAGCCCCTGCGCTATCACCCTCTCTGTCTTTTCTCTGCTCTATAATACACATGTAACATGTACACGTGTGTGTGTGTACATACGTGTACGTATATACGTGGGTGTCCAGCGACTCCCTCTCTTCTTTCGTGAGTCACCGACGGAAATTACGATCGATCGAACACCGGCAAGCGAGCGAATGAAGGAAAGTTACATCGTACAGGAATCGTTTCGTAGGAAAGAAGAGAGAAACCTTCTCCTTCGTCGTCAATTCTATCGCAAACGCGTTTAGGACCCCCGATGACAGTGGATGACGGAACGTCTCCGATCGCGGAATTTATTCCCACCGCGTGTCCTGACGCTGCTGATCTCGTTAGATCGCGTAGGACGATCGCGCGTCGATAGTTTCGCGTTATACGTGAATGGGGACAAAAATTTCTCTCAAAAATATCGTCGATTTCGAAAAGCGAGAAACCTCTGGATGCGGGTTTATTCAACATAGTATCTGGGGCAAAGCATTTGGAACATTAACGAGAAAGTTTGAACTCTTCATTTAGTTTAGTTCTGACGTTACTAAAGGGAGGGAGGGAAAGAGGGTAAGCTATTTGTACACATACACGCATACAAGTAACAAAAATTTCATTATCTTGTAGAGGAAAATCACGATCAGAAAGTAGAGATAACTGTTTCAAACTGTTGTACGAAAAATTTAATATTAAAAAATATATAATTTTTCTTTGCATAATAATTACAAAGCTTGATGTTAATATTTGCAAATATTATTTATAAACGAAAGATTTCGGTGTTACAAGCAGTAATTGAAACAGCTGAATGTTATATGACAGATGAGATATTTTAATAATAATTGTTTTAAGAGCAATTATTTAATATTAATATTAAACATAAATTTTTTAAATAAAGATTATTTTAAAAGTACTCACACACATTATTAATAATGTTAATAGTAAAGTTAGTTTAATAAATATGTTAATATAAGTTTTATATGCATAGATATATGTTAATGCTTGTTTGCATATTCTACGTCATGTAAGAAAGTAATACGTGATTTTTCGTCCTAGACATCGTAATATTATACGGTGCACACTGTGCAGAACTGTAATCAAGAGTGGTAAGCTCATTTAACGGCACGTTCGATGACAGTCAATGACGAAACGGCTCGTAATTTATTCTCGCCACGCGTGCCGCGGCCACTGATCTCGTTAGGTTTCCAAGCCGGTCATCTCGATGGTCCGCGTCGCGGCGACGTGCGCGGGGATAAAATACGTATCAAAATCTCGACGGTTCTCTAAGAATTCACCGGGATCCAATGAAAGCTGAGCGGCCGAGAAAAAGAGAGAGAAAGAGAGGGGGGGGAGGGGGGGGGAGAGAGAGAAAGGAGAGCGCGCAAAATTGCGACCGATCGAAGGCGGATGAATCCAATCGACGACGGGCAGGACTCCGAGCAAAGTTTTCCGAAGGAATCCTCATTTCGCTCTTATCGTAAACTCGCGTCGAAAGCTCCGTTGACAAGTGGGCGACGGAATATCCCGATCGGAATTTATTCTCGCCACGTGTCCCGCTACGTTACCCCGTCTTCTCAAACCTCCCCACGACCATGTCAAAAGTCTCGTATACACTTCACCCTCTTATTTTTCTTTATACCTTCTCTAACACCTTCAGAAATCTGAGGGAAAGATATTTTCGCTATCCTAACGAAATGAAGGGAGGTTGCTACTATAATAGCTATAGTTAGTGAATGGGATTTACTTACACTGTTGTGATGTGTACATATCGAGACTAAGTATTAAAGAAATACAATTTAATTAGTGTGATAATGTTTCAGATACAAACTATTAAAAATAATTATTCATTCATCAAAAATATGTAATTTGATTATTATTATAATTTAATATTAACTTTAATTTAGTTTTAATTTTTAATATTAATTATTATTATAATTTATTATTTATATAATATCTATTTTTTAATATCTCTCTCTGTAATTAACTCTTAAATAAAAAATTCAGTCAAGTCCACTTAAAGTTAAAAGAAGAACATGATTATGTTATTAATATGCATTTCTAAATGCATTAATATTAAAAAATTCCCAGCTCTTTAATCGCTTATAACTCATATAAATCACATCGTCAACTCTTTATTTAAAACACCTACTCTAAAATATTTCGAAGATAAAAGAAGGTACGAGAAACCCCTAAGGATATCCGAATATATAAGGATATACGTATATATTCGAAATGGAAAGCTCTTACCTATCGTTAGTATTCTGAAGCAGTACGTCCCAATTCGGTTACATGAGCGAAGATGTAGCATACCTTGGCGCTGGAAAAGGAGTTATTTAACGTTCCTGCGACTCGTCGACGCAGAGGAATTTGGCGGCGAATTTTTGTCCTGGCTCATCCGACGAGAATAATCGCCGGCGGACGTCACACGCGTAAAGAAACGATCTTCTCGGGGGGGTTTTCTCGCGCGCGTTTCTCGTGCGCGGCGCGTCCTCCTCGTTTGAATCTTGTCTACGCCGAAACGATGATAAAACGAGGGGGCGGTTACTGAATATTTACGCGAGAGAACCCCGCCGCAAACTCGCGATCGATAATTTCATCGTGTGGTCAGACGCGGCGGCGATTAACCTTTAACTGCTCGCGCGGCGCCTGACGGACGTCGCGATCGTTCCGCATGCGTTTTATTCCCCTTTCCCGTCTTCGTTCACGACAACGTGTATACTCGATAATGTGCAACGTCCGTTAAATCGCGACACTCTCTTCCGTTAATTCCGTAATAATTAACTAATATCGCTCTCCGTTGTCGACCGATACAAGCGAATTAATGCCCAGAGTTGGTTAATAGTCTTTGGCAACTTCCCGTACAATAGGATGAAGTTCCGTTACAACGGCAACCGACACAAAGGCAACTTTGCGCCATAATGAATAAAGACTGTAGCATCATGTAATACTCAAGAAAGCAATTAGTCAGTTCCAGTTCCGATATTTGTGAGGCTTCTCTTGTATACCGTTTAATTGTCTCGAAATCTCTCGCGGTCTCCTCAAACATCTCTTTATGATTGTATTTACTTGTTAGCAACACTGTTTGGCGGTAGGAAAGTTATAGCGAGTTATTAATAATAAAATTATTCCCGTTGTTACAATCTTGCTAATCTGACTTTAGAGTGTTAAAAGACTCGGTATATATCTCGAATTACACGTCTTGCTCTAAAACAGCGTATAACTAATCCCGAGGGCGTTTCAGCTCGCGTTCGCCAATTATTGCTGCGCAACAACATTGCTGCGCAGTTTCTTGCCGCTTGTTGGCGGTGATATATCCGTTTACGATCGTGCCAGTGGGGTGAGAGGGAGAGGGTTTTTGTAATGTCTAAAATCAATATCGCGGGTCAAGTGTCATACATAACAACGACCTCACGAGTTCACTGACTAACGAGATTTATTTCGACAAAGTTTTCTCCGCTCCGCACTCTCTCTCTCCCACTCGCACTCGATTCGCATTGCCAAACTAAACATCACGTCCCTCCCTCAATTCACTCGACCTCTTCCTCGCCACCTCTCGCGCTCCCGTTCCCGATGACAGGAGTAATTACATTTTTATGTTGTTCCGACACGAGGCGGTACGTGACTGCAGCGGGATCAATTTGTCCCGCGGCCCCGGCGCCGTGTTCGCAATGGCAAATGTTATTTGCTCGGGATAACGCCAGCGAGACGAAGAACGAGAAACTCAGACAACGAAATGCGATTCCGCGATTGCGAACGTGTGCGAGGCACCACCTCACGCCCGCGTTATTTTGTCCGTTCCGACGTAATTATCGCCCGACGCGACTTTCATCCGGACTGGTCAAACCTTGGGGGATTACCCGAAAAACACCTTTCTCCGAAAGTCAATATCCGATATCTGCGAAAACTATATTCTTGACAATCGAATCGTAAAAACGTAACGTATACGACATATACGACGTATACGTTACGTTTACGATTCGATTGTCAAGGATATAGTTCGCACAGATCGGATATTTCGAAGAAAGATGTTTTTCAGGTAATACGTAAACAATTTTATTTACTTTGTTCAAGTCTCATAAAAAAGATATTCTCTCTCTCTCTCTCTCTCTCTAGTATCTTTTAAAATTGTTAAAATTTTAAATATATAACTAATAAACATATTTACAAATAAAAACGAAAATATGTAAAGATTAAGAAAATGAACACGTATATATAAAGGAGCAAAAAGAGAAGAGAGTGAAAATAAAAAATTATAACAAATTATAATTTGACAAGAAAAAAAAAGAACGAGTCTTTGAAAGAGACGACTGTGTGTGTTTGACTGGAATGTGTTTTACAAAATTCGGTGATGTGCAGACTTCTACTAATTATTAGATTCGAGCGCAGATGCATTATTATCGGTTTTTCGCAACAGACGCCTGGCGATTGCTTATTTCGCAGCGATCACTTATTCGCCAGTCGATCGCGTAAAGTATACCCTGATTAATCGATTGCCGCCGTTGTAATCCCGACCGGCTTGTAAGTGGATCGTTTGTAATCCCAAGAGAGTCGAGAGCATCAGCGGAATGATTTAGTGTCCAAGCATACTGGCGTGATCGGCAACCTAGAGAGCTGGACCATCTCGCTTGCGACGGAGTTATCGGCGATCTCAAAGGGCGATCTGTTGATCCGCTTTGGTGACCCGACGATTTAAATTCTCTATGCCGATCAGGGAAACACGGATACGATGTGTACGGCAACGTCCATTAATATGTGTGACGTTAAAAGAAAACGCTAATGAAGACAAACGACGCGGTGTCGTTAATTACTCTTGACTACCGGGGGCACACCGGTAATTAGAATTAATACTTCTCGCGTAGAATTAAATAAAACGCGTACTCCCCTTCCAGAGTCCGAAATATATTTAGACTTCGGTATAGATAATTATTAGGTGGTTTTCTGTATCTCTATCTAACTGATTTTACAACATCTGATTTTGTCAACAATATAAATAATTACAAAGTCGTATATGATTTTAGTTGTATCCGTTAAATATTTTAAAATTTACGAAAAATTGATACATAGAGAGCGTCTACTTCTATAAATGCAATGTTAACTTAACAACATGATTGTTTCCATTTTGCGTTTCTAGAATTTTCGTATTTGTTTTTATCATTATTATACATTATTATAATGTTTCTTATTATGGAAGCTCCTGTATAGCTCCTTTATCACTGGGACTTACTGCTCCTTTCCCTGTACTATTCAGAGATTCGAATGTGTAAAGATACATATGTTTAGATATCGAGAGAGACAATAACAATCGATTACTATCGGCGATATCTAATTGCCAGACGATATTGATCAACCAAATTGCCATAGAAATTAGTTGGCGCTATATTTTCAGCGGTATAAAACAATATGATTGAATGATATATTCAGCACGTGAATAAAACTGAAATGAAAGATCCAGAGCGAATCAGAGTTTGCGATGAGAATCGTGCTCGCCGTGTTGTTGGAATTTGCCAGTTAGATTTGGAACACACTCGGCAATTAATGTCGATGTTTGTTTCTACGAAAAAAGTTACCGAGAGCTACCGACCAACTTTCCGATTAATTCAGTTATATTGAACAACAATAGTCCAATATCAATCAACTATTGCTTGCAATCATATATAGATTATTAATTAAATAAAAGAATTTTGTGCAAAACATATGTGTATGTAACTGCACATAATTTATGTAAATAAAAAAATTTAATGTTTAACAAAAGTATAGTCCTTAAATGTATAATTGTTTATGTGTGTTAGGATAGCTAAATTACTCCTTTTGTCAAATGATTACAAATAATGGTAAAATTCATTAAAAAAATCTCTCGTTACGTTTTTCAATCTTGTTCAATGAGAAATAAAAACGTGTTACTAATTGTCAATTATGTATTAAAAAGTAATGATTAGAACAAAATGAGGAAATTAGATTGCACATACTTATGACAGAAATGAATTTCTCGTAGGTACGAGCTATAAAATAATCATGTAAAACGCTATGAAAGATCAAACAAATATGTCGACGTCTGTTATAAACAACTCTCACAACAATCAATTACTTTTGAAACAAAAGAAGGCAATAAACTGCCGTTTATTCACTTTGTTTGTGTACTATATTTTTTCTCTGTATGCATATACACATTCCAATAGTCTATTACTTTATTTCGTTGTTACTAATTGACAACACAATGTGTGCATTTATATATAATATAACAGAATTTAGATTTGATACTACATATATTATATAAATATTAGAGATTATATAAAATATCAAGCTTAAAATTATATTAAAATATCAAGAAGAAATATCATAAAATTCACAAATTTAATAATTGTCTACAAGATAATAATTGGGATAATAAATTGGAAGAAATATCAATATATATGCAAGTCCGATTTCAAAATTCTTAAGACCACGGTTTAACGTAAACAAGAAATTATGTATGCACATACAGAGACAGATGGAGATTTACCTCAGATTTACCTCAGATCTAGAATTAATCTCTTTTAAAACACACACATTGTATAAAAATTATGAGTTAATAAGTAGATTAACATAATAAGCAAATCATTATTAACTCTCTCGTAATAAAATCGTTTTAAAAAATTTTAAAGGCGAAATATACATATGTATACATATAAAAGAGAAAGAAGAAAAAATAAATCAAGCGAAATAAGGGATAGATTATACCGAGTGCAGAGTCAAAATTTATGAAGTTCTCGTAAAGAGGCACTCTTTTTCGTAAAGGGAATCAAGCGAAGCGATATATCTCGAATCCGTCGATCGCCAGTTCGTTATTCGAAGCGGTCGCGCGACTTGAACGATAATTTCGCGCTCTCGTTTTTATCATTCGCAATAAATTTCCGGGTATCGTCGTGTATATATACAAGACAGAGTGTGCCGGGCTCCCACGAGACCTCCTCGATGGCGCGATCACGCGTGGCGTAACGAGCAATTTTATTATTTTTTTTTCGCTACAAGAGGGATTATGAGGCTGGCATCTTCTCGCTTTCGCTCGTGCTCTTTTTCGCGCGCGCGGTGAAACAAGATTACTCTGCGACGTACGCGAAGTACGCGCACGGTAAGTTCTCCTTCGTTGTGTTGGTAGTGGCGGAAGGAAGATCGCGAGAGAACGTTTGAAAAGGACGCTACGAGAGTGGCAGCGAGGAAGAGAGAGAGAGAGAGAGAGAGAGAGGTAGGTGAGTGACTAAACCCCACCACCCTCGCGAACGGCGAGCGTGATAGTCAGCAGGCGATGCGCGACCAAATCTAACCTAGCCTAACCCCATTGCCGGTTCTCCAGCGAGATGAGCGAGCGAGCGAGCAGACAACCTGGGTCGTCAAGCAGCGAGAACGGGACGAGGATGGAGTTACGGTCATATGGGAAACGAGAGGATGCGAAAGGGGAAAGAAGGGAAAACGCGGGCATGCGC